>JARHVA010010634.1:0-145000 GCA_037957365.1 Torreya grandis | reverse complement strand
CTATGTTTGATAGTTTATAAAAATACCCCAATTTTTAATTAGTAATAGATTTATAATTTTAAATTAATATTAAGGTATTTTGGACATATTTATAATTTTTCATACTTTCTCAAAACCTCACATCCCACAAACATACTCGTCTTCTCTAATGTCTGCTCAAGACATGGTTGTAGGTAGTGATTAAGAGTCTTTTGAGTGTTAGGCTTAGATATACACATATAAAAGGTTTTAAAATCTTAAAATGTAGATAAAATACACTTATCTCACCATTTAATTCCCTAAAATGGAATTCTTTGTGTACATTACAATCCATTTCTTATATAGTATAGACCTATAGGTTTGTAAACATGTAGGTCTATACTTGATGCCTTAGGTCTACTATAATTCAAGTTTGGTATTATTTTAAACTCTAAAAACATATTAAAACACTACATGACCCTCATCATGATGCCAATAACATCACATACCTTTTGACATTGCAATATTAAGAGCTTTCAAACCACTTTATATAAACAAGCCCATGCCATAGTGTTTGTCAGTCAACTTGAAAAACTACTTGGAGAGAATGGTGTTGGAGTGAATAAGTGGAGAATCACATATGGATATATAATTTAATTTAAGATATTATAAACATGTCTATATACTCTCATTTTATTTATTCAATTGTTTAATACCTTGAAAAAAAAGAAACTATGATAGTCAACTTTCCAAACTATGTATAATGGAAGTTTCTTGCCAAATTGAAGCTATAAATGACATGTGTGGCTTGTGAAATCACATTAAATCCATTTAAAATCCATAAAAATATCCTCAAATTAATCTTACTTATAAAAATCATCTAAAACTATCATTTCAAGGAAAGGGTTTGAGCCCTGTGATATTTGAAAGTAGTTTTAGACCACCATGGAGTCTTATCGATTGTTCATAAAGGAGAGGGGATGGATCTAAAAAAAAAATCCAAAAATTTTAATATTAGGTAGGACCATCTCATTTTTCAAAAATATTATATCACAACTCTCTCTCCTATCCATACCATCCACTTGAAAACTACCTTTACTTGCTTGTGAAGACAATGATTGGAAGGAAGTAACTTCTAAATGTTTTATAACTGTACCTACAAACCAAGCATGGATATGAACTATATAATATAAAATTACACTTATTAAACCATTTTCACCTGAATATGATCTTCAAATTCTATACAAGTAATTATACATGAAGTTACTCAGTTACTTAGAGTGATTTTTCAAGTTACAATTGATTTGTTGGCTCTCCCATGTTTCCATCTTCTCCAATAAAAAATGCACACATCTCATTCCTTTCTACTGGATGATTATATAAAATATAAACATACCAATCACTTGATTATATTTATAATTTTAAAAACTTATTTTTGTGCATTTTATTACTTTGCTCTCCATCTCATCCATTCCATCTTGAAAAGCTAGGGAGGATAGTGGAGGAGGATGAGGAGGCTAGCATGGTTGAAATAAAGGATGTTGATATACATCACCATAAAAATATGGGGATGATTTAGGTTAATTATAATAATTATATGTCTCACAAGGATGATAAGAGTGAGGTTTTTACTAGTAAGAATGGTAACAAGATGCATAAGGCTATTGAGGTATGTAGTCGGGGTCATGGTGAGGTTGATAGGGAGTACCATAGGGCTGATATGAACCATCATATTATTGGTAAGGTTCATTATAAGACTGATAAGGATCTTTATAGGACTGATAGGGAGTACCATAGGGGATGATATGAATGATCATACTGCTGGTAAATTTTATTATAAGATTGATAAGGCTCATTATAGGGTTCATACAGAGTACCATAGGATTGAGATACCTCATTAACTTTCATGAAATTGAGATCTACTTCAAAATAATCCATAAAATTCTCATCAAGATAATTAATTTAAATCAAATGGGATGCTAAAAATAGATGATTGAGTATGGAGTTGTAATTTATGTTTTGAATTCTTCTAAAGGTTGATATGCAGAAGAACAACACCAATAATCCTTCCACTACTTCAGATCTTAGTTCCACCACGTGTGCCAAAAAATTTATCAACCAAATTTTCACCCTTGGAAGTTAGTTTAAGCCTTCCAAATTTGTAATAATATGGAGATAATCCTAGGTTGTGGGTGGCCTAATGTTGGATTGAATTTATAGGTTAAAAGGCTATATCCCTTGATGAAACACTTGGGTTCAAAAACTAATCTACCAAATTTTTTGGGAAAGAGAGAGAAACATAATATAATATAGGTTGTTAACTAAAATATTCTAACCACAACCAACCATCTAAAAATTCACTTCAAACATGAGACTAACCTAAAATAAACACTACTCCTAATCTACCTCTCTACATCAGCATTTCACATGAAGATTGTGAATAATACTTGGTCTAAGAGGACTAGTCAGGATTTCATATAGATATATTAATATATATACAACTCACTAAACCTTTCAAAATTCACTAGGACACTTTACAATACCAAAAATTAATATTCAAGATGAATATGAATGCAAGAAAAGGATAAACATACCAAGGAAGCAACATTAGTCACTTGAAAAGATATACTAGTAATGCACACACATTGAAACTAGTCAATGTATGAGGTAAAAAATAATTTTATAATTAAAAATAATAATTTAAAATTATCAGGGATTCACCATACCTAAGTGGATGATACATATATAGTTTATCAAGGCTCAATTTATAAAAAAAGGTGAGAGAAGAGAAGAGAAAGGCATAGGAGAAAGCGAGTGAAAAGTGTCCAAAAGAGAGTTACAAAAAATAATGAGTTATGAAATTATCCATAAGGTCCTACATACCATGTGTTACTCCAATTAATATTATCTTTTCTTCGAAATGGCATAGGAGTTTCAAACTTGGCTTAAAACTTTACACTTACTCATCAAAACTACCCTTTACCTTGGATTGTGAGATGACAAGTGTCCTCATTCATTATCAAATAATGTTCAATTAAATTATATATCTACTCTTGACACATTTTAAATTCTTAATTTCACCTCAACTTGACATCTCAATGACAATCATCAAGTAATTCCCTAGGTGTCTTGAAACCTATTTGGTCTCACTAGGCCTTTCTTGCGGGCAAATGTCAAATCTTGGTTTCATCCACACCAAGGCAATATATCTCCATTAAAGGAATAATGATATCATATCATACCTATAAAAAATTAGTTGGAGTCATCAAACTCTCTCTAAGACCTCATTTTGCACAAAAAACTCTCACTTGGCCTCAAATCATTGTAGCCCTAAAATCATGCAAACATCCTAGTGAAGGATAATTTATAAGTGATATTGTATAAATAAATGTATTTTTGATAACCTAGTATCCTCTTACATCTTTGAGACAATTTTTAGGACCTGAAACCAAGTGTAAGTACATTTTTCTCATTATTCTCTCTCCTCAATTAGGCCTCTAAGCCTAAAGTTGAGTTTTGGCCCATAAGCACTCCCACATGTATGAAACCTCTAAAAAGTGGTCAATTAACTTTATTCATGATATAATCATGATCCATGCCAATTTTTAAGCTATGTTACCTTGTATATATGGGTAAACCATGAAATAGTTAAAACCCAAGTCTAAGCACTTATGTGGGCATGAGTGGTAGTTGAGGTCATTTACCAAGTAATTTTTAGGTTATAAATATTGGAAATAGTTTTATTAGGATTGAAACATCATCCTAAAACTTTAAATTTTGATAGTGAGGTCTCCATTTGCATTTTTAGGTATGTAGGTAGGCCCCTTAACCTGTAAACTAGTACATTCTTCTTTCTATGAGCCACTTGATAAGTTGCAAAACTTATATGTCACTTTTAGAGACCTATATATGTGAATAGAATATTTTTAATTCTATATTCATTCCTGATAGATCCCTTAACTTGATTTAGGAGACATTTCATACCCTGTTTCTTCACAACCATACCTACAAACAAACTTCTAGACTAGTTTCATATACTTTTACCTTAAAATATACTATAAAGTGTGTCATTAAAGTGTCTATGGGATTATTTAAGATCATAAATTTCATTTCATAGGTCATTTAATCCATATGGATTCATTATATTCATCTTTTCTCTCCTCGGGTCATTAAAGAGCTCTTTGACAACTTATGAGTGTTGAAGAGTACCAACAATGACTCCTACAGTATGACCCTATATGAAAAACTTAATGCCATTAATTATTAGTTAATATTTCCCTCTATATTACCCTATTATATCCTTCCACCATGCATGATCTCATGAGATATCTAAGAAAAATTTGGTAGCTTCTCGGATTGCTAAATTATGCTTAGTGAGGCCTAGAAGACAATTGAAGACTAAAGGTGATAGTTTGAGTCTAATTGAATTTTATATGACATAATTAGATATATAACACCTACTTTGACCTATCCAAATAGTCATTTTAAAGTTTATTCTTCATTAGGTCTCCTGCACCTCCACTAGCCCATACCTAGGGTTCTTTAGCAAATCAATACTAGTGACCCTAGTGATTGTGTTTGATCTATTTTATCTCTATTTAAGGGGTCATAATATTCATATAATGATTAAATAAAATTATCAACAACACATTAGGATCTCTATGTCTTCATGTCACCACTAGTCAATCCAACTTTTTTTCAAAATTACGCACATAAATCTATGTGTTTAGTTTAGGTTTAACAATCCAAAATAAAATTCTCAAGATTTGGAGTTGATTTTAATGACCCTAAATATTATATATATATATATATATATATATATATATATATATATATATATATATATATATATATAATATTTAGGGTCATTAAAATCAACTCCAAATCTTGATATTTTAAGTTGATTTTCATATTATTTTATTCTCTCTACATACCTCTTCTCTTAAAAACCAAATAGACACCCTTCATGAAGTCAAATAGTCCTATAAAATCACATGACTATGTGAATACATGGTGTTAAGTGATTTATATTTATTACCTCCTCTGGCCTATTTTTAGGTCTTATTAGACTACCAGTGGTTATATAAACTTGTTCATATATATAATCTATAACTCTAATATATACAAGTATCTCTCATGTTCTTCAGGTTTGAAAACAACTCGTAGTTATCCAAGCAAACTTGTAGGTTATAGTGGACTATGAGTCTTCATACCTGAAGTAGATTTTCGTAGTCCTCAAGGATCCTAGTAATTATATTTATTAATAATAATTTCATTTTATAATATCTCATATTTTATATTCTCTTTCAAACATTGGAAGCCAATTTCAACTTTAAATAGGCTTGTGTATTACCTTTTCATCTATGCATTCTTCTAGGTTTAGTTGTGTATGACATATTATAAAAATACTCCATTTTTAATTAGTCATATCATTATAATGTGGAATTAATTTTAAAGTATTTTGGGCATGTTTTTAACTAAACATACTTTCTCAAAACCTCATATCCCACAAACATACTCTTCTTCTCTCATGTTTGCTCAAGACATGATTGTAGGTAGTGATTAAGTGTCTTTTGAGTGTTAGTCATTAAAATACACCTCTCCATGGTTTAAAACTATTCATATGCAGAGATACTACATTTATCTCACCATTTAGGTCCCAAAATAGGCATTCTTTATGTACATTACAATCCATTTCTTATAGAGATCATACCTCCAGATCTGTTAACATGTAGGTCTAAATTTGATGCATTAAGTCTACTATAATGCAATTTTAGTATTATATTGAACTCAAAAAACATCTAAACATAATTAATAACCCTTATAATTATTTAAAGATAATCACATACCTTTTAACAATGTAATATTAAGATCTTTCAATCTACTTTATACAAACAGGTCCATGACACAGTGTTTAGTAGTCAACTTGGAAACTACTTAGAGAGTATGGTGTTGGAGTGAAGAAATGAATAATACCTAAAGTTAATATAATTTCATTAAGAATAGTTAAAACATGTATATATACCCTCATTCCATTCATTCAACTCTTTAAGATCTTGGAACAAACAAGAAATTATGATAGTCAACTTTACAAGCTATGTATAATTGAGGTTTTTTGCCAAAATGAGGCCACAAGTGCCAAATATGGCTTGGATAAACACATGGAATAAATATATAGACCTTAAAAATATCATCTTTTTTCTCTTATGCATCCAAATCATTTGAAACTATCACTTGAAGGAGAAGATTTGAGCTTGTGGGATTTGAAAGTAGTTTTAGACCACCCTAGAGTCTTAACAATTACTCATAAAGGAGAAGGAATGGACATAAAAAACAATGCCATGCCTTTGAATATTATTAATACCCCATCCTTTTTAAAAATTATTAGACCACAACTCTCTCTCTCTCTCTCTCTCTCTCTCTCTCAGTTGTACCATCCACTTTAAAATTACCTTTATTAGCTTTTAAAGAGATTGATGGAGGGAAGGAAGTAACTTCTTAAATCCTAAGACTTGTACATACAAAATAATCATGTATATGACCTATATTAGATGAAAGGACAATTATGAAACTATTTCCACCTCACTATGAGCTCCTAAGTTTGTACAAGTGCATAAAATTTCCTCTTTGGTGTGATTTCAGATGCAATTGAGTGGTTCTAACTTCCTTGAGATACATGGTAGTTATAAAGCTCCTCCACAATCTTGGAAAAATCTATTTATATGTATCATTCACTTGGTTATATTTGGCATATGTTGGAGTTAGTTAAAATAAACTTTTTCCTTCATAAAATTTACCTTAAAGTTTAAAAAAGAACCTTAAACTTTATAAACACGTGTAAAATATTTATAAAAGGTGATGAAGAGGGAAAAAGACTTTTAGAGACACCTAGTAACCTCTGTCACCTATTGGAATCACTTTTTTCTCACCATGACATGACTAGGCTAGTATAAGACAAGAATAACCATTACCTTAATTTGTCTAAATTTACCTCAAATAATGCTAATAAGACCTTATAAAAACTAATTGGAGACTATAAAGGCATGTAATAGGCTATTAAATAGTTTTATAAACAATTAAAAGTGAGTTGTTACCTATAGGGGTTGACATTTTGACCTTGGGGGTAAAAATCGGTCAACAAATTAGTGATTCATAGGGGTAGCATGCCTATAATGCTAATTAGACTAGTTGCCTAGTCCATCCATTGGGTAATGGAGTCACTTTCACTCAAAATAATACCTAAACTATACCTTAACCAAGATAAAACAAATTTATTTTACCTTTAAACCACACAAAATCAGGACAACACATAATAAACAAAGTAACAAGACACATACATGTGCTAGGTAAGCACGTAGGGAACTAAATAAACTAAAAACCAACTTGTATGTAAAACTAACCTATAAATAGCTTCTTCCTTTTATGTCAAAGGGGAATATTTTGATATATTTTTCTCCATGAGGTGAATAATAACATAAGGCAAGCTACCTCTTGGACCTTTCTCTTGTTGTCTTCACCCTCTTGAATGCCAATCTTATTGGCATAGTCTCAAATGAAGTAGTAGATACAAACCAGTCACCTATGAAGATGAACTCATATTTTAATTCAAGATCCTTCTCATGATTTTTATTTATATTTTAAGTCAAATCAATCATGACTAATACATGTATCATAGGGAAAACCTCAAAATTTGTACCTTGTATATTCTCACATTATCCATCAAGAAGGAAGGCATCCTAAAGAACATCCTCAATCTGTCCCATGGGAGGTATAGGCCCTTAAAGAGCCTCAAATTCATTACAAATTTCTAGTTAATAATTCCAAAGTTCTTCATCATTATATTGACCTCCATATTGAAGAGATATAATATGGAGTACATCTTTAAAAGCTTCTTATTCTATTATAGTAGCTTTATCATCTTGCACTTCCTCATCAAGATTCTTTTCCAATTCACAATTAAAAAATGATTTGTGTCCATAAGGGGGAGTACCAATGATGAATTAATAATCATATACACTTTAATAATCTCCATCATACTCTCTTTGAAAGTAACTTTCACCTTTGAATTTTTCTTTTATCCTTCATAGAATAGGATCATCTTTAATTAGGGAGATGGTGGGAGGGTGATGGCTATGCTCATGAGTTTGATTTGAAATTAAGTGAGTACTCTTTAAAATTGAATATTTTGGGATGGAAGACTCTTCTATAAATTCTTAGAGAGAGATTAAGTTGAGTTATGTTGTGAGTGCTTCATTCTTCTCAACCACCACCTTATCCTTCTCATAGATTTCTTGAGGTTATTTAACAACTGCAACTTGATTTTCAATATTCTCAACTAGGACCTCCATCTTGTCTTGAATGCCTTCTTAGATAGACCTCATAAATTAAAAATATTTAGTTTCTTAAAGAAGGTAAAATGGGTCCTAAATAGACATAATGTCTTCTTTTATTCCAGTCTCTTGATCTTGACTCTCTTCCTCTTGTTTCTCCCAAGACTTCACTACTTGGTTCCAAGTTAGGACTTTGTAACTAATAGGTTTTCTTAGATATTTAATTCTCTCTCTTGGAGGATCTATTTGGGAATGTTTAATGGATTCATGTGGATATCAAACATAGGAAGGATGATAAGGAACACAAGGGGACTCACAACACATCTGATCCAACCCTCTTTGTTGCCTCTCCCATGTTTCCATCTTCTCAAATAAAAATGAAAACAACTCATTCCTATCTAATAGATCATTAGATATACCTACAAACATCCCAATCAATTATTTATATTGAGAATTTAAACAAAGTAATTTTGAATATTCTAGTACTTTTATCTCAATCTCATCTATTTCATCTTAAAAATCATGGGAAGCTAGTGGAAGAGGAGGAGGAGGAGGAGGAAAAGGATATCATGGTTGTAAAAAAGGCTATTTATCTTCATTTCCATAACTATAATGGGATGATGTAGGTTGATTATAATATCGATATGTCTCACAAAGAGGATAAGAGTGATGTTCTTAGTAGTAAGGAGGGTAACAAGATGACCAAGGTTACTAAGGTATGCATTTGGGTCATAGTGAGGTTGATAGGGAGTACCATAGGGCTGATATGAACCATGATACTATTGGTAAGGTTCATTATATGACTAATAAGGTTCATTATATTACTGATAAGGACTATCATAAGACTGATATAAACCATCATACTATTGGTAAAGTTCATTATAGGATTTATAAGGCTCATTATAGGGCTCATAGGGAGTACCATAGGCCTAAGATGACTCATTAAATTGGATTAAATTGATACATACTTAAAACTCAGCCATAACAACCTTGATTCAAGATAATGAATTGAAAGAACAAATTACGTTAAACAAGTGGCTGGGCTACTAAAACAAACTAATTGATAATGGAGTCAACATTTTTGTTTTAAATGCCTCAAAAGGTTGATATGTATAATAAAAACACTAACAATCCTTTCACTACTTTAGACCTTAGTCCCACTGGATGTGGATAAATTATTATCAACCAAATTTATATCCTTGGAAGGTATTTCAAGCCTTCTAAATATGGAATAACATGGAGATAATCCTAGGTTATGGGTGGCATAATTTTTTATTGAATGTCTAGGTTAAATGGCTAGCTCCCTTGATGAATCAATTAGGATCACAAACTAATCTACCTATTTATTTAGGAAAGATATATAAACATACTCTAATAGAGGTCATGCACCAAAACATTTTTACCATTACCAACTAGCTAAAAATGCACTTCAAACATGAAACTAACTTAAAATATACACTAATCCTAATCTTCATCTTTACATCAACATTTCACATGAAGGTTATTAATAATGTTTGGATTAGGACGACATAGACACTAGAAAACTACACCAATGGTTCTATTCATCACATAATACTTGTTTTGACCCCCTTGTCCCCCTTGGGTTAGAATATTCCATAAAACACCTTAAAATACCCAATTACCCCTTTACAAACATTTATTTAAATTAATTAATTAATAAAGCTACTTAATCCTATTTAAACCTCACCCTAATCAAACCCATGGATAACTTAGAGACACCTAGCCTTAAGACCATATATTACCATAGCATTTAAATCCCTAACCTCCTAGACTACTTCTTTCCATATGCCCATGCTACATTAAATAGTCCTTGACCACTTTCAAGGGTCTTAATGGCCAAATTTAAATTCAATATACTATTTTGGGTAACTTAGACTATTTCCACCTTAACCAATGTTGGTCACCCCTGAATCAATGTTGGTTGAATCAGACCAATGTTGGTTGCTTAAGGCTACCATATAAACCTTATTCAAGAGGTTGATGTTTTGAGCAAAAACTAGAAATCTTGTTTGAATCCAAGCTTTCTAACAAATTAGAGAAATAGTCCAGAGACCAAGAAGTGATTCTCCACCTCAAGATTGAGGACTCAAGCACTATTAATATGTCCATTTTGTTTCATGCTTCTAAGTAGCTCACATTAAATTACAAGTCATGACCAAGCTATAAAATCCATAAACAACTAATTATTATATGATTTTCATAAGTTCAACATCTATTTTTGGTAGTTTAGCATTTGTACCCACATCCAATCTCTCCCCATAGTCTCTTTTTGTGTTGATTTTTGAAACTCTAAACATCCCCTTTTCCATAAAATTTGAACTAACCATTCCCAATAATTTTAACGTCAAATCTCTTTGTTTGATATCTATGAGACCCCATTCTATCGTCATGACCATCAACCAACCCTAAGCAGCCCATAAAACTCCTTTGCTACCAACCTAAATTCCCCTTTTTTCCCAAAGCCAAAATTATGAAAAAACATACAATGATCGACATTGGTCACCCTTGTTCAACATTGGTTACCACCAACCAACATAATTACTCTTTAACTAGTATCAGTTGCATAGTGATTGGCATTGATCTCTATGTAATTATTTTTCCTAAAAATAGCAAGGTAAAATCACCCATCAACCCTCACCTAGAATCTATTTTTTTGACTTCTATCACAACATAGACTCATAAGCAATTTTTAGAATCAAATTTTAACACTTTAGCATTTATTTTGAATAAATTAATGTCATTTTTTATTAAAATAACTCATTTTTATTGAAATTCATTTATTATATTGTGACTAAGTACTTTTCGCTAATTTATGCAAGCATCTCTTATCAATCATAGCAATGAATTTTGTCACACACATACCAAACCACTCATATAATTAATCCATCCAACATTGGCATAAGTCCTGACTAGGATTTCATCATCTAGCAATAAACCTTCACCCTTGGTTATCCCCCTTGGACTTCACTACCAAGGACAGAAACCAAAACTCAATACACTAGCTTAGTATAAACTCTCCTAATTTGGTATATCTTGTCTAAGTACCCAACACCCTTATCACTATTTTATGTAATGTGAGGGAGTAGGCCCCAATATCAAGATATGTACTAATTCTAGTATGAACATTTTGTCATCACAAACACACCCAAAACCATACATAGACTTCTTATTCTACCACTCATTTCATAAACCAAGTGGAGTCTCATAAACTTCTAAAATTGAGGCATAAGCCTAAAAGTGAGATAAAAAGAACTCTAAGATGTAATGTACTCTTAGAGAGAGAGAGAGAGAGAGAGAGAGAGAGAGAGAGAGAGAGAGAGAGAGAGAGAGAGAGAGAGAGAGAGAGAGAGAGAGAGAGAGAGAGAGATTTCCTTGAATTTTTATTTCTTTTGATTTCTTTTTGAGTGTGTGAGTTTTTTTCCACCAAAATTACAAAACTTCCACCATTCATTGCATGGTCTTCACAAGGCAACAAGCTAGAGACTAAGAAAACCAAAACCAACATCCCTACCAATTTTCTTCCTCTTCCTCGTCCTCATCCATGGAGAACACTCAAGATGAAAAAAATTATCCTCATGATTTCATAATTCCTTATATGCCTCGATATTTTGCCTAATAAGATATGGACTTTAGCAACCTCTTTGATAATAACCCCATGGCCCTCTGACACTATCTTGCCAAAATTGTTAACCATACCCATAATTCAGTTCCTTCTATTGAACCACTTTATCCCATGACCACTTACCTTATGCATGAGATTTTATTTACCACCATATCTACCACTCAATCCATGGTGAATAAACATTCCTCTTCCATAAACAATCCTTTAACCACCATTACCCAAAACCAAGCTTCCCTTCCACTGACCAATGCTAAGTTACCCTCTGCTTCCTCTTACCCCATTATTAACCCATAAAATGTAGGGATAACTCATCCCATGGCAACCCAAACACCACCTACCGTTAGGATGCCTTCCATTAGTATTGATTCTTTATCTCTTTCCATTCAAAACTAACACCTCTACCCCTTCTAGAAATTAATGGTTTCCATAGTGGGTACTATAACACCCATAAGTACCAAGGTGACTAAACATATTCAACCAACCAACCCAACCATGCCTATGACCCAAAAAAATTATACTACACCTAACTTGAGCTATATCCCAAACACATAAGGATACATGCCTCCTCTATCTTCCTAATTATTCATGGACAATTACCAATATGTGGCTTCAAACTAACCTTCTACCAATTACCAATATATTTCACCCTCATAACCCCAAAAACACATACCTTATAATTATGGGGGTGAACCACAAACTGGCCTCATTAAAATGTTGATGGACAAGATGATAACTCTAGAGACATCTATTTAAGGAACCCATAATCTTTTGTCTTATGATTATATTTTTAATGAGTTCATCTACCCTTTTTAACCAATCCACCCTTACCCCACATAATGGGAACTTCCCAAATTTTCCTAATTCCAAAGCAAGTAGGATCCATTATAGCACCTAAAAGAATTTAGGCATGTTGGCTGAGGTAAATGGAGGAAACTTGAAGAAATTACATAGTGGAATAGATTATTTGACAAAAGTTTTATAAAATATTATTTTAAGATGAATTTACAAAGAAGGTTAAAAGATTTATAAGATTTTTGTGAGGTGGTTATGGGACTTAACTAACATTCTTGTGAACTAATTTTTATTTAACTAAACATAATAATAAAGTAAATATTTAACCAAAACATTAAAATAAAATAGTTTTGGATCATAAACCCAATAAACTCCCCCTTGATCCAAAAAGTATAGAATATATCTAGAGTAATGAATCTGAAGTCATCAAAGAATATATGTTGTAACTACAATTGGTATATTTTACCTCCTAGTATAGATCAAAACTAATTCACTCCATATATAATCCCACCCTATAAGTTGTGGTACAAAAGGTTGATGAACAAAATCAAGTCCTGCTCATCCCCTATGATCATCATACCATATTTTACTATAACTTGTTCAAAGCCTATCCAACTACATTGACCCACATAAGGTCCCACATAGGAACCCATCTAAGTGACGACCCCATACTCTGTATGGAACATCTCCTCATACCCAACAAATTCTAATGACCTTTGCTCAACATTACTGGTGATAACAACCCCTATCAGCTCATACTATCATCGATGACTCATTTAAGTCCAATGAATGCCCAAATCTTCTCCCTTATCATGCGAGAGGTGAGAATCCATGCACTGAGAGAAACAAAAAAATTTAACTATGTCCACTCTATATCATGAATATCAGATATAAATCCAAAAATGGAACTAAAAGAAAAAACACAAGCCAAAATTGATATTCAAGCATGAACCCAAACTCTAAATGAATAACTAAATGGAGAGGGTAATTTTCCTCCATCCTCCAACCTCTAATATGAAACTCATAATTTATCAATCATGATTATCCCAAGGGACCTATAAAGGATGGTGGGTTTGTTGACAATATAAGTAAGAAGTGACAATGTGGAAATTATCATTTGGAAGGTGTTGGTTTTGACCAAAAATACACCTTTATACATTAGTTTCATTATATTGGTTACAAAAATAATATAAGGGAACTTCAAATTACAAAATTAACCATTACATTATGTTTGAAACATCTAAAAACCTATAAATTCCCTGGTCACATAATCACCTTTAGAAAAAAAAGTGATTTGTCGATAAAAGTTATAACCAAAGTCACAACTTACACCCTTATATCACTGATTCTACCCAAAAACAAATTCAAAGGGATTTGAACCCTGGACCTCTCCTATTAAAAGAGACTAAGAAAATTAGTTCATCCAACTCCCCATCAACCAATTTAACAACATATGGGCAAAATATTACACATATCCTTAGTTTTATGGATGAAAAAGTAGAATTTAAATGCTTCATAATATTTTATAAATATTTTTACATTATATTTTATGGAGGGACCCACATAATTAAAAATCAATGAAAATAAAACTTGAATAAGATTTTTTCATTTATTATATCGAATCCTCTACATGAATTTGACTTCTCCATTTTCTTGGGATTAATTTATCTAACTTATGCACTACTGTGACTTATTATTTTCTATACAGATCACCAAAATGGACTCTCTCTTGATATAAAAACCACCATACAAATTGGTCTTAGATTAAATAAAAAATCAAATACTTTAGCAGGTGATATAAGCATAAGAGGAAATAAATTGTTTTAAAGTGTTGTTTAGCTACACTTTCATATAGATCAAATCTCCCTACCACTATTGGCTTTGAAAAAAATCTTATATTGGATTTTCATATATATTTACATTTTCATGGGAAAATAAATAACATCGCATAATTACTTGGAGTTACTCATGCTAATTAAAGTGAAGGAGATACAAACATTTCAATAAATTGTAAAGCTAGTATGAAATTGTTGTTTTGTGTATGATCATGACTCCATCATATAAATACTTCTCATTTATCTACTTTTGTGGAAATATAATGGCTCTACAAAAATATTTTTTACTCATCTTCAATTTTACCATGCTCTGATACTACTGTTAGCCCATAAAATGAGAGATACTTTGATACTCCTCCTCATCAACATTTCCAAGAAAGTATCTATAATTGACTTATATTCCATTAAAAATGTAAGGATAAATTTAATTTTTATTTTATTAGTCATTGGAGAGGGTTGATCAACCAAATCTCCTTATCCTCACCCCAACCTAAGTTAATTAAAATTTTATCTTGGGCATGTGCTAAACACATCTCATCCCCCCTATAAGTTCAAACATTTTGAGCCTGGATGAGGCATTTACCATGTCTATAAAGTTATAAATTCAAGCAATTGATGAGGGAAAACTTAAGTTGAGGAATAAGAATGTTAGTTTCAAATCTACTGAAACTTCCTCTAAAACCTCAAACCATGCCAAAGCCAAAGGAAAATCCAATTTCATTGTACTTAAAATGAATCCTCCTCTGGTAGTCAACCAATCCAACCCATCCACTTCTTTGAACAAAATTTCTAAATATAAAAACTATTTTTTGCAAAAGTAATATACTTCATTAAGGGAATCTTATGCTTTAGTTTTGGAAAAATTATTGAAAGCATCCATAATCCAACTTCTTCCAATCAAACCACATCAAAAATTTGATTCCTCCCATACTATGCCAAGTTAGTATAAGGAAAATGATATATGTAACTTTCACCATGTCATTGGGCATAATGTTGATAGATGCAAAACATTTTAAAACATAGTCCAAGACTTGATTAATAAGGGTGAGATTGTAATTGATAACCCAAATACACCCCCCAATCAACCATTTGACATATTCTGACAACTATTTCCAAAATACACACCTCTCATAAATAGTGAGCATACAAATGTAGAAATAACCCACAAACATGAGCTTCATATGATAAACATTGTTCTTAATAAACTTGTAGGTGATAGACCTATGACCCAAACTGCCACTCGTTCTCCACTCAACTCCATAGTGGAATTACCCATATCTCCCTAGGAAATAATAATGAAGGAAGAAAACACCATCCCTTATAAACTTAATTCCATGGTGAAATCAACCATCTCTCCTTTGGAAAGCATAGCAAAGGAGGAAATCATCAGTCCCATGCCATTTTCTTCCATATTAAAACTAGCTATCCTTCCTTCAGAAAGCATAACTAAGGAATATATTGTCTCACCTACCCCTTCCATGGTAGAATCACCCACCAAATACTTATAAAAATTTATAGAGGAAAAGGAAAACATGACCATCCCACTTTTTCAGCCACTTGGTTTATCTTTAGAAACTACCATGTGGGAGGGCATGCCTATTCATAAACTATTTTCATGGTTGGTCCAAAATCTAGAATTTTTATCTCAACAAAACCTTGATCAAGACAAATTTTGGCACCATCTTGTAATTCCATACCCAACCAAGAAGGAGTCACCAAACACACCATTATCCACCCAACCTCCAACCTCCATAATTTAAACCAACACTACCTCAACCAAACTGACAAAATCATCCACATCCCAAAACAAACCAACCAACCCAAATCCTTTAAAGACAACCAAAACAAAATCCATTACCCCATTAAAAGCTATCAAAAGCCTAGGTGTCCTTCCAACTCAAAATCTCACCCATCCTCCTTTGAAATTAGAATTGACACCACCAATCCCACCTAAAAATATAAAATCCAAACAAATAAAGAAGATTGAACCATATAGGATTAAGAAACCCAAAACCATTTTACCGCCCATTTCAAATTTACCCTCCATTCTACATCTACATACCTCATCCATTTTAAGACCTCACCTTTCTACCCTGTTGAAAAGACTAGGCCCTCCAAAAAAGAAACCACAAGTCCAACCTCTAATTCCAGCCACACCTCCACATATTCTTATCAAACCCTTAACGTTAAAACCACGTACTAAAATAATTTAACCAACCAAATCTCCATTCACTAAGCCTACTCATAAAAAGGTATCCACCCTAACATTAAAAACTATAACTTCCACCTCCTTGCCACCATTATTAAAATCTTATTATATCAACTTGCAAAGGTTGCTAAAAGATTCCTACATAGTCTTACCTCCCATCAAACCATTGAACCCTCTTAGCCCAAAACCATATTGGTTCAATGATAACTTTATATGAACATACCATAGGACACTTGGACATGACATGGAGAACTATAAATGTTTTCAAGACATAATCTATAACCTATTTCATGTGGATAATATTTTGATAAATAAAATTACTCTGATCCTACCACTAAGATAAAAACCCAAAATGACCACCCCAGAGTCTCATCTAAGAGTATGAAGGAACCGAAGCAACCTAATAGCCCACATAATTTCTAAATAAATTCCATCCATGTGGTCACTTGATCAAAAACCCAAAATTATTAATGGAAATCCAAGGTATCCATCCCTTTAACATACCCTTCTTCTATGGAAGCACCCAAATCACCTTCACTAAAGCCCAATATTTCTATCTTTGGTACACCCCAAACTAACCCATCTGAAATAATGCATAAGTCAATTCTTAAATAGGTTTACAAAACCTCAATGAAGATGAATTTATATGACTTGATCCAAACCTCACCCAAAAACCATCAAGATAGGATGGAATCCTTTCAATCAATCAAAGGTTAAACCCCAATATCCTCAACCACTAGTAGCCCTAACAAGAACCCTTCATCTATCCACCCTCATCACATTATAGGATTCAAAAATACCCCCTACACATCTATATGATCCATATCCTCACCTATTTATCACCCCTACATCAACCAAACCTAGATCAAAAGGGTTATGATTGATGTGGGAGATAGCATTAATATCATTTCCTCTTATGCCTATGATCAACTTAAGCTCCCAAAGAACATCATATTTGAAACCACAATATACTTCAATCTTTTAATGATATAATGGAAAATATCTCTAGGATGGTTGTCCTTCATATACATTTAGGACCTCACACTCTTCCTAAGATCTTTTATATTTTAGGAGAGTTTTAATACAATATATTGCTTGGAATCCCTTAGATTTGTATCATGAGTTTTGTGCAATCAACATTGCTTAGGTGACTCAATTTTGAATATGAGGGTCAAGTTCATGTCATTTCAGCTATTCCTAGTCCTTTCAAGTCATGCAATATGCCTTACCATCCCAATGATATTCTTATCCCACTCATCCTCCATCAACAAAACTTCTACAGGATCATCCATATATTATTCCCAAATCACTATAAAATAACCCTTAGAATTCACATTCTAACATCTCTCATTTGGAGAATATCACATATTGACTTTAGATGCCCTTCCTACTTCATAAGAGTATGAAAATCTTGATCATCATCCTATTTATGATTCTAACATTAAAAACATCATTTTTTTTAGTCCTCCCGACTACAACATACATTTTATTTATGGGGGACTTGATCAACCACCTTCAAATTCTAATGCCTCCTCTTCTATTAAACTATTCACCTCTAATTTCTCTTCCTTGGATATACTAAAGTTTTCCCAAACATACATTCATTGATTTGATTATAAAGGATTTAATTTAGGCCATTATTAACATGGACCACATGAGATTCTCACATGTAAAACTCAAAAGCCTCATCAATGACATGGTCTTGGATTCATCTCACTAGAAAAGCCAACCAACCCACCTTCCCTCACAATTATTGAGGAAGAAATCATGTCTTCACAAACCCCTTCATCAAAATATGATGACTTCAATTCCATCCCCCTTAAATATTTTTTTTATCAATATGATTAGTTTTGGACCCCTCACCTATCAAATGGATGGAAAAAGTAGAACCATTCCTCTTTCTCATCCTAAGATGGTAAAAGACAATTCTACTACCATTAATACTATTTAGTGTTAGGATGATGATTCCATTCTCACATATCTTGGTGTTGAAGATTAATCCTCTAAAAAATACCTTACTCTTAAAACATCAACCATGTTTAATGCATCTACCATTTACATCAGTTTGGTCACTTAAAATAACCATCACATAATAAAAATTGGCTAATCCTTAGATTCAGTAATGCATCAAGATTTCTCTTCTTTTTTTTGTGATCATAACATTACATTTGATTAGTCTTATAGTGATATGAAAGGAATTGACCCTTTAATATTCATCCACATTTCCCTTCTTGTTAAATAAGAGCTTCAATATCTCTTATCCATCAACTTCATCTAACCAATTGATTATCCCCAATGGGTCTCAAATGTCATTCCTATCATTAAAGCAATAGGGCAACTTTATATTTTCATGTATTTTGGTGTTCTTAACCTTACTTGTTCAAAAGATGATTTTCCTTTGCCAATAATTAACCAACTTATTGATCTGACTACCGACCATGTGATGTTATCTCTTATAGATGGATTCTAAATCTATAATCAAATATTTATTTCCCTAAAATATCAACATAAAACTACCTTCATCACCCCATGGAGAACATTCTACTATAAGGTCATGCCTTTTGGTCTAAATAACACTGGTGCAACCTATTAGTGTGTCATGACCTATAAATTTCATGACCTCATCTATAAAACCATGGAATACTATGTAGATGACCTCCTTGGTAAGTATAAATGTGGTAAAGACCATTTTTAAATCCTTAAGTTTATCTTCAAAAAATTTATCCACTTTTATATTTGCCTCAACCCAAATAAGTGTCTATTTGGGGTCTTGTTAGGAAAAATTCTTGGCTTTATTGTTTCTCTCCATAGAATATAAGTTGATCCCACTAAAGACAAGACAATCTTCAACATGACTTTTATAACTAACCTCAAGCAACTCCACAGTTTGTAGGGGAGTATTCAATCCAATCATCACTTCATTTATCAATTATTTGATAGATGTCATCCCTTTTATCACCTCCTTAAGAAGGACAGATATTTTAAGTTGAAAAAATATTGTAAAAATACCTTTGAATAATTAAAAGTATACCTTATTTCCCCACCTGTACTTGTCCCTCCAAAAGAGGACCAACTCTTTTACCTCTACATCTTTCCCATAGACCATTCCTTAGGTGTCATGATTATAAATCATGATGATCAATATAAGGAGTAAGAAGTATAGTATTTAAGTTAAACAATTATAGAGTATGAAACTTATTATACCCATACCAAGAATTATGTCTTGCCTTGGTATTTTTGGCTTCCAAACTCCATCACTACCTCAACCAAAAAACCCTTGTAATCACCAATATCAACCCCCTCAAGTACATACATTCTAAGCCATATCAAAATCATCATATGTCTAGATGACTCATGATTTGAGCTATGTTTTATATTTAATTCCTTTGATAAAAGTTATTCAAATATCAAATCATTACTGATCAATTGGTTGAATCCCCTTTAGCTAACAACCAAATTTATAACATTGAGTTTCCTCATGAGTCCATCACAACTCTCTCTCAAGAAGACATTACTTTTCAAATGACCATGTTATTTGATGGATAAAAGTGTTAACATGGTGGGGGTTATATAATCATACTTATCCCACTTAAAGCTGAGAATTTTCCCTTGTCCTTAAAACTTGACTTTATTTTCACCAATAACATGGCTGATTATGAAGCCCTAGTTCTATGTCTCTAAAACACCCTAAACTAATAAAAAATCAAACCCATTTACCCATGGTCAGTTAGAATTGAGTAGTGAATTTCCTGCATATCACAAGTATAACACAAATTTTTTATGAAACAAGATAATATTCCATATAAATTAAGTTCTTAAAATGCATTGATATAATCATATTTTGGCAAACGACACTTCTTTTCTATAAATTAAGATATGACAAACATGCTTTATATGTAGCCTTAGAGTTGCAAGTAGCCCTTTTTGAGAAAAATAATAGGCCAAATGACATTTATCAAATACTATGGACATACTATTAAGCTTTTATCTGCTTAACATAACATAACAAAAATTAATATATCATATAATATTTATATTACCATGATAAAAATATGTAAAGAGTTGGATACATTGTATCAGTAAACAAAATATAATAACTCACACTAGAATGAATTGATAACATAATGAATATATTATCATTATTTGACAAAAAAAATTTACAAAGAACCCTTATTACACATATCTCCTCATTGTTATTTTACAAATAAAATGGGGATATACATTCTTTCATATAACCTGAACACCCTCATAAATTTTAGTAGTTGTCTAAATCCCATGCGGTCAAAATAGCCATGTGAAGTGGGTGGCCAACATGACTCATGTGGGTATGAAATGTAGTACTTAGTGAAAGTTTAATATATTAAAGTTGATTATTTAATAAAAATAGAAATTAATAAAACATAGGAAAATTACTTATTAGCCTTAGTACTTAATTTTTTATATGCTACTAAGTAGTTTTTTTAATTTAAATTTTATAAAATTATCACATTTATTACACTACATTCTAAATTTCACACTTTAAAAAAAAATTTAAAATCCAGCATCAAACTAACATATTAAAATCCCCAAAAACATTGATACACCCCAAATTATAAAAATTACAAATCCATTTATTACCCATATATGGTTATAATTTATAAAACATTTGACACATATTAAGAGTATACCAATGTTATTTTTCATGAAATGAGAGCCCAACCCACATAAATCATATTCTCTAGATGCATTGGTACAATCGAATTTGGATAAAATTACACCAATTGTATATAAATTGAGTTTCAAAATGTAGTCTCATATTTAGTATTAGGCATTTTAAATGTGTATTTTGACCAATCTCCAACATAAATTACTTATGCACACATACATGGCTCTTACTCACATTTTACATTAACTATTTACTCGTATGTGAGCCTAAGCTTTCCAAATTATCATTACTATAACATAAGACTTTCCAAGTATTTTCCTAAAAACTCAATATCATTATCACACTAATATGATTAAATACTATTAACTAAAAATAAATTGGATAAAGGTAAAACATCTCTTCTAGGCACACATAAAAATGGTAGTGAGTCATATTTTTTCAATATAAGTTTATAAAAAAATTATTCAATCTAAATTTATCCTCTAAGGTAATATTTTTGTAAAATATAACATCACTAGAGAGCAACAAGCAAAACTTATTACATAATGCATCATACAGTAACACCTAATATTTATGAAACATTCAATAAATAATATAAAGCTAATAAAGGCAGAACTAAATATCAAATTATTTATTAACAATGCACAAGATAAACCATGATTTATATTAAAGTTGTTTCTTGATAATAATTTGATCATTTTACCTACTATCAACATAGAATGCATGATTGATCACATCATCAAAAATGGAGACCATATTGTTCTTATAATCACATAATGTGGCATTATGCAAATAAGTCTTGGGTATTATGATATCAAATTAAAATATTAAAATATCAAATCATTATCACAATAATATATCAATAAAATCATGTAAAATTTTAAAATAATTCATTACTATAGTGTATTAATAAGCTTATATTATCATCTCCTCTAAGGAGATAGTTCACATAGCTACCATAAGATCCTCATATGATACTATATAAATTACTTTAAGTGCAAACTTATATTTTTCCCTCCCAAAAATGAGTTGTATATGAGTAAGCCTCCATATAAGTGATTAAACATCAAGGCATATTATGATTATCATATATGAATGAGACATCTAACTAATAGATACATCAGTTTAAAAAATTAAATACAATAATTTATTGATAATCATACTATTGAAACACATGAAACTATTACACACTCATGAATCGAGGATACAAATAATCCCATTGACTCCATAAATGGTTCTACACTAAAAAGAAACATAAATTTAATGTATACAAGATAATTCAAAGGTAATAGATACTATGGTGGAGAAAGATAAGCATATTGATGATGATTATGATGAATATGATGGATATTTTACAACACAAGATAAATTATTTGATTATGACATCAATATAGATGTTCATCCTTACCCACAACATATGAATTACATAGTTATAGACTTGGGAATCATATGCGTATATCCCATTGATGGTATCATTGTTTAGAATTACATAAAACAATCCTAAAAAATTAAATAATTATAAAAATAAAAATATATTAAAAAAATAAAAAATAAAACCTAGGACCTATGAATGACATGTATTGTTTTTCAACATGATTTGTTTATGTTTTATCATATATAGTACATTATATATCAAATGTTTTTATATGCATAAGTGTTTCATGATATACATGAGTATGATTTAGGATGTATAGGTTTCAAATAATAGAGAAACATAGATCCAAGACATTCCTAGACTCAAAAGCTACCTTCCTAAACTAAAGGAATTCTTTCAATGGGGGAATATAGACACTTTACACAATTTTTATTAGTTTATTACAATTTCCACTGATCATATTGAGCTACTTTAAATTGATTATATAGGAATTTATCTAACTAATACTACTTCTATTTGTATTTCACTAGATATTGTATTTATTTATATGTGATGATGAAATACATTGATTACATAAATTAACCTTGATTGTTTTATTCATGATTGCAGTTTTTATGATTACATGATGTGATGCTTATTTTTTATTATATTACACAACATTTTATTTTTTAATTATTTGACTATAATTCTATGTGACATTTGATTATCCATTGTATGTGTTTAATTGTCCATTGGTTGTGAAATTTGATTTTCCATTATGTATGGCCCTTGACCTTGTGTGAAATTTGAGTTTCCAGTGTGTGTGTCCCTTGGCCTTGTATGACATTTGATTAAACATTATGTATTGTTATTGAATTACATGAAATTGAGTGTTATTTTACATGATTTATTATGTATGTAATGGCAAAGACATTATGTGTGAATTTTTTTATTATGTGTAGATAAATATAGGATTATCTACTGATATTATTATGTCAGGATCCATATCAAAAAATCTTATTATTGTTTGTAGTGATATGATACATATCATGTATTTTACATACATTTATTTCTTAGTTTATGGATTCTCATTAAATATTAATTATGTTCTTCATTGATATATTTATCATGACATGACACTTGTCTACCTTAGAATATAGTTTTCATACTTACTAAGATAATCTATTATTGTTATGATGACATATTCTCCATTTTTTTACCTAATGGTTTTCAATGATTATATATTTTTCTATATAACATGATGTGTTCAACTCCATTATTTTGAGATGATTAATTAATATGATTCATTACTTTACTCAAAAGAGGGGTGTACACAATGGTTTGCCTTAGATATTAATCCTTCATAATCCTAAAAAAGTCATATTTTGGGCACATATCACATAAAAATGGTATATTTAACACAAATTATTATAGTTTTACTCAAATTATGAATTTTTTGTAGATGTTAATGATATATGTAGGTCATATGTCATTAATTTAAAAAATTATGAGTGTAATTTCATAGATTTTGTGAAAAAATTACATATGTTTTAGGGTTTAGATTACATAAGTTGTCACATTGGGATAATATGAAAGGAATATGTTGTAACAACCCTACTAAATTTTAACAAAATATTAAAATATTTATTTTTAAAATTTAACTACAAACAATCAACATATATATCTCACAACCATAAATCCTATCTAGTGATCTTTCACTAACTATATTAATTTAATTAACACTCAAGGTTATAGCTAATCCACTTAGCTAAGGATCACCATGAATAGATATAGAAATTGTGAACATTACTAAATAACTAATAATACTACATCACAACATAAATAAAATAGTACAAATTTAGTCACAACTAATACAATATTACAACCTATGATATAGAAGTATAATGCATAAATATTATAGTTTTAAACAATACATAAAACATCTTAGATAATAAAAAATGATACAAAGCTCCTCTAAGTAAAGTCTCCATGACTTAAGTATTAATATATAGTATTAATTTTAGTCTTAGTATAATATTCCATTTGGGAGGGAGAGCATCATACAAACACTTTTCCATACCAACCACAAACCATAAATCCCCCACACTATCTCCCAAATAAGGGGATGGCCCTCCCTTCATGGATGGGTAGATAATGATGGTGTGGGAATCTAAAGTAACAAACTAGAACCTATGTGTAGAATATCTATAATACATAATATGTACCATAAATAAATCCTTTCTAATATGATATAACATAAATATGAAAAATATATCAACATATGAAATGATAATGTTTATCAAATAATAATTTGGCCAAAGTTTTTAATCATAATTGATCTATAGGATTAGTCAAATTCATACACACCACCTAATCAAATTACCACTTGTCTTGCATTTATGGTAGTAATTAATCTAGTGAAATCTATTCAATATTTAATTATGGTCATGAATGTGAGATTCGGTAAAATAAATAATAATATAAAAATTGATAGATTCATTCATCAAATTTCACCTTAGTTAATCGTCATTACTATAAATATAAAAATATCAAAAAAATTAATTTAGTCCATCAAATGAAATGAATGAAATCTAAGCATCTAGTTTATTACAAATAATAAATAAAATACAAAATGGTCCTCAATATAACACACCATCTAGGTAGAGTATTTAGACCACTAGTTGTTATATCCACTAAGAAAATTATAATATTATTTATCTACAAAATAATATTATAACCCTTGGTAATAAATTTTTCATATTACACATATAACAACATATAGTCCATAACATAAATCATGTTTTATATTTAAACTCGTGAATACATTTAATGCTTTGTATTTAAATTTTTTATGCTTGTATATTAATTAAATATAAACAAGCATCTATTAGTCATTGTTATAATAATTATTATAACACATATGTATGTATATTATATACTTATATATAAATTCATATATACAATTACATTATACATACTTTATCTATATATTATACTATTAAGGTGACATCCATTGTCATTCATCTTAGAGTATATTATATGCATAAAGTATACAATCATTTCATAAACAAAGGCCCCATAGAATTTTTCATTATACCGAGATATTCATTTTCCCATGATAAATAAATACATATAATTTAATAAATAAAACTCAGTTAATTCATTATTTATTAAACAATCTAACCATTTAAATCCAAACAATCATTCAAGTTTGCCAATTAAATATAGTTCAAATAGGAAATTAGAAGAAATAAAATCACTTTTACCCAAATTGGTATTAAAAAAATAACAAATAACACACATTCAATTACCTAATCAATATCATTTTCATCATCCTAGTTTTGGTCGTTTAAGATGACTAGATCACAAATCCAAATAAACAATATAGTTATGCAAATGAACCTGTATACCTAGTCTCCATTTAGACTATGAAAAATTATACATAGTTCAATAATACACACTTAAATGAAATGTTTATTGAAAATAACATCAATACACAATGTTTCTCTTAATTTCTACTCATTTATTAATTTTGGAAGAAGATAAGAAACTAGTAATAAGGGTGTGATAGAAATATCTAGTTGTTGATGCATGCATGATCCATAAAAATATAGAGAGATCTTTTTTATCTTGGAAGGATTACCTTTGGATAAGAAAACACTAAAAAAAGGTTTTATTATCAATATAGTTAGGTGGACTACCTAGCATGAGCTAGATCCAAGAAGCATGAGCTTACTAGGAGGTTGCCAATTTTCTCTTGATAATAATAAAGTCTGAAATGATAAAAGAAAGATACTTGCATTAATTAAAAACAAGTAAATAAAATGAAATATAAGAAGTAGATGAATTCTAAAAAGATAAAATGACTAAAAATATAAAAATTGAGTTAATACTAGTGCAAATATAGATTAGGCTAGCTTCAAAAAATTAGGTAAGCATCTCTAAACAATTAGGAACATAGAAAGTCAACTTTGGTTAGGGGTAAGGGGTTAGAAATAAATTAATATTATTTCATGCCACAATGAATATCATTGGTTGGGTTGACCATTGGTGGTTAGTATGACTATTGGTGGTTGTGTAACCATCGATTATTGGAGGTGATTGTTAACAGTTATGTTAACCATTAGTGGTTACTTGTGGATTTCTAGAAGTATTCAAAAAAGAGTTGCAAAATGGTTTTATTGATTAGGTAAGGGTTTGTTCAAGGGTATGGTTATAAATGAGAGGTTGGAAGATAGTTTTATAATTTTTTTATTTAGGTCAATAAGTCAGAAACCAAAATGATAAGACTGAAGTATAAATATACCTATTGCTTGGTAAATGGTTGATGGTTAATGGTTGAAGCAATTTTGGTAGAGTAACAATACTTTGGTCTTGAGAGAAATTTTGGTAGAAGTTAAAATCTATATTATTATTGATAAATCACCATAATAAGACTATTTAGATATAAATCTTGAATACCTATGTGTAATAATGCTTGTAATGATGTATCCTTTTGACCTCCTACTCCCCTCTTTTTATAGGCAAAGAGAGATGGAGGATAGAATGTTCCATAGTAGGTTGGCTTACTAATTTCAATGCTTGGGAGTTATTTAGTACTAAATAAGGCTAACATATTTAATTTTTCCTAACTATCTCACACATAACTGGTGATGAGTTAGAAAGGTGAGGATTTGACCATTGATTGTCAGGTTAACCATTTACAATTAAGCTGACCATTGATGGTCAAGTGTCTAGAGGTAAAGGGTCAATGTAAGTTAATAAGGGTGGGTTAAGGTTTTTTATTAAGCTATTTATTTTAGTTAGATATGTATATAAATATACCCAAGTTCTAATAAGCTCATTAGTGGGTTGAGGAGGGTTAGGTGGTTCCTAAGGTATCTTAAGCATTTCAACATCAAATACAATTTTCTAGTGTCTATGTTTTACCCCTTTTTGTTATCTAGATTTGAATTAAAAAGATACAAAACAAAAATGGATTTTTGGTCAAATTTATAATTAATTTGAGTATGGGAGGAGGTGTTCCCCCTCAAATAAAGAGTTGATGAGGTGAAACCAAAATTGAGTCAGGGTTTTATAAGTAGTATATGGTGAGCCATAAGGTTGGTGAGAAGAAAGGGGGTTGGGAATTATAGATGTAAAAATGTGCATAAAATGTGACTAAGTTTGATATCTAAGATAATAAATATACTAATTTTTTCATTATTGGTAAAAAGTAAGGCCGGTTCTAGAAGTATAAATGATACGGTAATCAGTCCACAACATTAGTCATCGATGATTGGGTTACTCCATAAATATCCTAAATAAGGTCAATGTTTTTGTAGGTATCTGAGGTAGGAAGTACCCCATTGAAAAATAAAAATGGTCTATTTGTGCATGAGGTGGTGTAAATTCAAATGGTCAACATGGCATTATTGGTCAGTGTAGTAAAAAATACCAAGCAAAGTCATCACAAAATATGCTAGTGTTTGGGTAGAAAATAGCCAATGCCAATGTAGATGTGGTGTAGTGGTTGGTTAGAGAAGGATAATATCCATGAGTTTAGGTTTTATTTGGGAGGATAAAGATCATCTCAAAAAATTTGTCACTTATGTTAGGTTCCTAACAATGTTTGATATGGCGGCCCTCCTAACTATTAACGGTTAGGGGTACCAAGGTCAACCATAAATGGTCATCCTAACCATTGATGGTCAAGGGGAAACCCTAAAACTCCAAGGATAAAAAGTGATAGTGAAATTTCATTTTCAATTTTATCTTCTTGACTTTGGGCTTTTTGTGCGATCTGACAAGTTATTGTTTTGGCATTTTATTGAGATGGTTGACTAAGTGTTTGTTGATGTGGTTATTATTAATTAGATGGAGGGAATGATTTTGAGAGACAAATGACCATGGTATTATGTCTAATTAGAGATTAAAATTATCCATGAGAACCATGCTATGGTTAGAGTTTTGGTACCCATATATAGGATTAGGCTATAACTATGATGGTAAATCACATGGCTCTATGTTGTAATCGATTGTCCTTAAAAGATGTGAGGGTGAAAATCTCATAAATAAAGGGATGAGCTTAAGTTAGACAAGAAATGGAGTTTTATATTTGTTTAAATAGAATAAAGGATGTATATGTGAAGCATTAAGAGGCTTAGGTTTTGGTTTGCCTTTGAGAGAGGATAAATGGTAAACTTCTTATCCATAATTATGGGTTATGATGTAAGTCCAAGCCAATTGAAAGAAAAATTGCCTCTTTTTCTTTTCTAAATATTGGTTACAAGGTTATTTTTCTTTAGGATGAGGTTTCTAATATTTAATTCCCATTTTTAGGTGTTTGTTATAGGCACACTTGATTTGTTCTTGGTAGACATGAAGATGGTTAAGCACTACGAGGTGATGCTTGTCAAGTATCTCAAGTCCTGATAGACTTTCTTAATGATAATCAGTCTCAAAAATTATATCTTATAAATATATTCAAAGAGAAATAATATATAATTTAAGAGGCAAAACTACATGTACTACAAATACTAGAGCAGAAGGGGTAGCACTTGTAGAGGTTCAAACGCTAGTGTGATAGGCCTATAAAGTGAAAGGGATGTACAAGTGCTAATCCTGACCTAAATTACTAACTATTTTGGTTAATATTTTGTTAAGGATTTTTTTAAAATATTCCACCTATCCATCTTCTTGTGGATGGTAAGGTGAGGAAAATCTTAAATTGATGACAAATACATTGTAAAGACCTTAGACTTGCTTATTCTTATAAGATTTACTATTATCTGTGATGATCTTATGGGGAACACTAAACATATAGATGATGTGATGGTTTATGAATTAAATAATTTTTTTGGCTTTGGTTGAGATGAAAGGGATAAATTCCACCCACTTAGTGAAATACTTTATGGTGGTAATGATGGATTTATTTCATTGTGAAGAATGAGGATTAATTTCCCTAATAAGATCTAGGCCCCATTATGAGAATGGCCAAAAGTCTTTAGATACTTGGAAGACATGGGTTGGTGTGTGATGTAAATTATTATGTTGTTGATAATTGAAACACTTCCTTACATAATCACAATAGTCCTAGTTAAGGGTGGGCCAATAGTAGCAAAGGTGAAAGATATGTTTAGTGATAGCTAGGCCACTAAAGTGTCCCCCATAGATTCCATCATGCATTTTCCTAATAGTATGGGAAAATTTAGGACTGTTAAGGCAATGAATAAGGAGGCCATTTAAACTATGATTATAAAGTATTATCCCTAGTATGGTATAACAGAGGTACTTTGAATAAAGGATCTTTAGGCATTCCAAGAGAAATTTGGAGGAATGATGTTGAGGTTAACTTAGTTAAAAATTTTCTCATAGTTGTGGTACCCATATATAGGATTAGGGTATAACTATGATGGTAAATCACATGGCTCTATGTTGTAATCGATTGTCCTTAAAAGGTGTGAGCATGAAAATCCCATAAATAAAGGGATGAGCTTATGTTAGACAAGAAAGGGAGTTTTATATTTGTTTAAATAGAATAAAGGATGTATATGTGAAGCATTAAGAGGCTTAGGTTTTGGTTTGCCTTTGAGAGAGGATAAATGGTAAACTTTTGATCCATAATTATGGGTTATGATGTAAGTCCAAGCCAATTGAAAGAAAAATTGCCTCTTTTTCTTTTCTAAATATTGGTGACAAGGTTATTTTTCTTTAGGATGAGGTTTCCAATATTGAATTCCCATTTTTAGGTGTTTGTTATAGGCACACTTGATTTGTTCTTGGTAGACATGAAGATGGTTAAGCACTATGAGGTGATGCTTGTCAAGTATCTCAAGTCCTGATAGACATTCTTAATGATAATTAGTATCAAAAATTATATCTTATAAATATATTCAAAGATAAATAATATATACTTTAAGAGGCAAAACTACATGTACTACAAAGACTAGAGCGGAAAGGGTAGCACTTGTAGAGGTTCAAATGCTAGTGTGATAGGGCTATAAAGTGAAAGCGATGTGCAAGTGCTAATCTTGACCTAAATTACAAACTATTTTGGTTAACATTTTGTTAAGGATTTTGTTAAAATATTGCACCTATCCATCTTCTTGTGGATGGTAAGGTGAGGAAAATCTTAAATTGATGCCAAATACATTTTAAAGAGCTTAGACTTGCTTGTTCTTATAAGATTTACTATTATCAGTGATGATCTTATGGGGAACACTAAACATATAGATGATGTGATGGTTGATGAATTCAATAATTTTTTTGGCTTTGGTTGAGATGAAAGGGATAAATTCCACCCACTTAGTGAAATACTTTATGGTGGTAATGATGGATTTATTTCGTTGTGAAGAATGAGGATTAATTTCCCCAATAAGATCTAGGCCCCATTATGAGAATGGCCAAAATTCTTTAGATACTTGGAAGCCATGGGTTGGTGTGTGATGTAAATTATCATGTTGTTGTTAATTGACACATTTCCTTACATAATCACAATAGTCCTAGTGAAGGGTGGGCCAATAGTAGCCAAGGTGAAAGATATGTTTAGTGATAGCTAGGCCACTAAAGTGTCCCCAATAGATTCCATCATGCATTTTCCTAATAGTATGGGAAAATTTAGGACTGTTAAGGCAATGAATAAGGAGGCCATTTAAACTATGATTATAAAGTATTATCCCTAGTATGGTATAACAGAGGTACTTTGAATAAAGGATCTTCAGGCATTCTAAGAGAAATTAGGAGGAACGATGTTGAGGTTAACTTAGTTAAAAAATTTCTCATAGTTGTCGTACCCATATATAGGATTAGGCTATAACTATGATGGTAAATCACATGGATCTATGTTTTAATAGATTGTCCTTAAAATATGTGAGGGTGAAAGTCTCATAAATAAAGAGATGAGCTTAAGTTAGACAAGAAAGGGAGTTTTATATTTGTTTAAATAGAATAAAGGATGTATATGTGAAGCATTAAGAGGCTTAGGTTTTGGTTTGCCTTTGAGAGAGGATAAATGGTAAACTTTTGATCCATAATTATGGGTTATGATGTAAGTCCAAGCCAATTGAAAGAAAAATTGCCTCTTTTTCTTTTCTAAATATTGGTGACAAGGTTATTTTTCTTTAGGATGAGGTTTCCAATATTGAATTCCCATTTTTAGGTGTTTGTTATAGGCACACTTGATTTGTTCTTGGTAGACATGAAGATGGTTAAGCACTATGAGGTGATGCTTGTCAAGTATCTCAAGTCCTGATAGACATTCTTAATGATAATTAGTCTCAAAAATTATATCTTATAAATATATTCAAAGATAAATAATATATACTTTAAGAGGCAAAACTACATGTACTACAAAGACTAGAGCGGAAAGGATAGCACTTTTAGAGGTTCAAACGCTAGTGTGATAGGGCTATAAAGTGAAAGGGATGTGCAAGTGCTAATCTTGACCTAAATTACAAACTATTTTGGTTAACATTTTGTTAAGGATTTTGTTAAAATATTGCACCTATCCATCTTCTTGTGGATGGTAAGGTGAGGAAAATCTTAAATTGATGCCAAATACATTTTAAAGAGCTTAGACTTGCTTGTTCTTATAAGATTTACTATTATCAGTGATGATCTTATGGGGAACACTAAACGTATAGATGATGTGATGGTTGATGAATTCAATAATTTTTTTGGCTTTGGTTGAGATGAAAGGGATAAATTCCACCCACTTAGTGAAATACTTTATGGTGGTAATGATGGATTTATTTCATTGTGAAGAATGAGGATTAATTTCCCCAATAAGATCTAGGCCCCATTATGAGAATGGCCAAAATTCTTTGGATACTTGGAAGCCATGGGTTGGTGTGTGATGTAAATTATCATGTTGTTGTTAATTGACACATTTCCTTACATAATCACAATAGTCCTAGTTAAGGGTGGGCCAATAGTAGCCAAGGTGAAAGATATGTTTAGTGATAGCTAGGCCACTAAAGTGTCCCCAATAGATTCCATCATGCATTTTCCTAATAGTATGGGAAAATTTAGGACTGTTAAGGCAATGAATAAGGAGGCCATTTAAACTATGATTATAAAGTATTATCCCTAGTATGGTATAACAGAGGTACTTTGAATAAAGGATCTTCAGGCATTCTAAGAGAAATTGGGAGGAACGATGTTGAGGTTAACTTAGTTAAAAAATTTCTCATAGTTGTCGTACCCATATATAGGATTAGGCTATAACTATGATGGTAAATCACATTGATCTATGTTTTAATAGATTGTCCTTAAAATATGTGAGGGTGAAAGTCTCATAAATAAAGAGATGAGCTTAAGTTAGACAAGAAAGGGAGTTTTATATTTGTTTAAATAGAATAAAGGATGTATATGTGAAGCATTAAGAGGCTTAGGTTTTGGTTTGCCTTTGAGAGAGGATAAATGGTAAACTTCTGATCCATAATTATGGGTTATGATGTAAGTCCAAGCCAATTGAAAGAAAAATTGCCTCTTTTTCTTTTATAAATATTGGTTATAAGGTTATTTTTATTGAGAATGAGGTTTCCAATATTGAATTCCAGTTTTTAGGTGTTTGTTATAGGCACACTTGATTTTTTCTTGGTAGACATGAAGATGGTTAAGCACTACGAGGTGATGCTTGTCAAGTATCTCAAGTCCTAATAGACATTCTTAATGATAATCAGTCTCAAAAATTATATCTTATAAATATATTCAAAGAGAAATAATATATACTTTAAGAGGCAAAACTACCTGTACTACAAAGACTAGAGCGGAAGGGGTAGCACTTGTAGAGGTTCAAACACTAGTGTGATAGGCCTATAAAGTGAAAGGGATGTGTAAGTGCTAATCCTGACCTAAAGTACTAACTATTTTGGTTAACATTTATTAAGGATTTTGTTAAAATATTCCACCTATCCATCTTCTTGTGGATGGTAAGGTGAGGAAAATCTTAACTTGATGCCAAATACATTGTAAATACCTTAGACTTGCTTGTTCTTATAAGATTTACTATTATTTTTGATGATCTTATGGGGAACACTAAACTTATAGATGATGTGATGGTATATGAATTCAATATTTTTTTTGGCTTTGGTTGAGATGAAAAGGATAAATTCCACCCACTTAGTGAAATACTTTATGGTCGTAATGATGGATTTATTTCATTGTGAAGAATGAGGATTAATTTCTCTAATAAGATCTAGGCCCCATTATGAGAATGGCCAAAAGTCTTTAGATACTTGGAAGCCATGGGTTAGTGTGTGATGTAAATTATCATGTTGTTGATAATTGAAACACTTCCTTACATAATCACAATAGTCCTAGTTAAGGGTGGGTCAATAGTAGCCAAGGTGAAAGATATGTTTAGTGATATCTAGGCCACTAAAGTGTCCCCCATATATTCCATCATGCATTTTCCTAATAGTATGGGAAAATTTAGGACTATTAAGGAAATGAATAAGGAGGCCATTTAAACTATGATTATAAGGTATTATCCCTAGTATGGTATAACAGAGGTACTTTGAATAAAGGATCTTTAGGCATTCCAAGAGAAATTGGGAGGGACGATGTTGAGGTTAACTTAGTTAAAAATTTTCTCATACCATATGTTAGATAGAAATTTTTCCATTGTATAAATGTTAGGAATATCAAAATGGATATAATATGGGGTGATAAAATTATGGATGGCAAAAAATAGTTTGGAGTTAGATGGTTGAGATGGGATTTGGGAAGCAAGGGAAGCAATGGTATCTGTAAACTTGTTTATAGATCATTGAAAAGACTGGATAAGGTAATGATCAAATGATGCTAAGATTACATCTACTAGGTGTTTATAATTTTTAAATACATCATTATTACATTGGTAGGATTTGTTGACCTAGTTGACCACAAGTTATGAATTTCCAATGACACTGATTGTCTTGACTCCTAAGCCTAGAGCAGTTTGGAAACCTCTGACTAGGGATTTATACTCAGCCACATTTTTGGTGCATTCAAAATGAATTTTAAAGTAAAATGGAAGGAATTAACCATAAAGGGTAATGATAATAAATATAACACCCCCACTGCATTGGCATTTGGAGCCATTGAAGACCATGATCATTTGGTAAGTGAGGTCCTTCTATGAAATAGCCACAATAGACTCATCTGTAAATGAAAGAGGAAGTAGTTGGTTTTCTGGTAAAAGGATTTAGCTAATTAGTTAGTAATGACTTGTCATTTAATAAACTTATACTAGAGGAAGTCAAGATCAAACTCATCTAGGAACATGAGACACTTAGCCATACATTGATTTTGGTATGGTTTAGAGTGAATGTACTTAAGTGGGTCAGTATTAGTGATGATGAAGGTTTTATGATTGAGAAGGTAATGATGAAGTTTATAAGCCATAAAGACTAAGGTGAGGCAAATTTTATCAAAATGGGTATACCAAATCTCATACTCTACAAGTGTTTGACTTGTGTAAAAAAAAGCTTATTATTTGCTTTGTTCATATGGTGAGTGAGCATTCCCCCTAAGGAATGATCAATGGTGGATATATAAAGGTAGAATGTTTGGTCCTCTTTAGGATGGGTAAGAATGAATGGAGAAAGAAGGTATTATTTGAGTGAATAAAAGGCTTTGTATTCCTTAGTTCACTTAAAAGATGTATCTTTCTTGAGAAGATGATGAAAAGGTTGACATTTATCAGATAACTAAGAGATGAAGTAATATATTGATTAAATCTTCCCATACAAGCTAGAAAGTTACTTAATTTATGTTGGATGTGGAATTTTGAGGATTTATTTGACTTTTTTAGGGTCTAATTCAATTCCTTGAAGAGAGATGATAAAGCCAAGAAGCTTTCCAAATAAGACCCCAAAAATACATTTCTTGGGGTTGAGTTTGACATGGAAAAGGATTAGGTGTTTGAAGATGATTATGAGAACAACTAGGTGAATCTTATGCTATTTAGATTTTTGAAAGAGATCATCCACATAGTACTCTATTATTTTATGGACTAGATCATGGAAGATGTAGGTCATCACATGCTGGTAGGTTGTTCCAAGATTATTTAGACCAAATGGCATGACTGGATAGCAAAAGGTTCTAAACGAGGTGATGAAATAATTTTTATGATAATATTTAGGGGAAATCAATATTTGCTTATATCTTGAGAAACTATCCATGAGAGATAACATCTCAGGGCTAGCTATAAGATCAAGAACGTGGTCGATACTAGGTAAAGGGAAGTCATCCTTTGGGAAAATAAGGTTGAGGTCATGATATTTGATACAAAGGAAAATTAACCCTATGGGTTTGGTAATGGGAATGATGTTACAAACCCATTGAGGATAATTGATGGGTTAGATGAATCTATAGACAAGAGATGTTGAAGCTCATTTTTGACTAAAGGGTGATGTTAAGGTGCATCCTATGAAGATTTTGCCTAATAGGCTTAGCATAAATATAGGTGATAATGTTACGGAGGGATATGGAAGGGTTAATTCCAAGCATATCCTAATAAGATGAAGCAAATTCTATGCTTTTGTCATGAAGGAAAAAAGGTTAATCTTTTTACTCTATTGAATCTAAGGATTGACTAATCTTGACAATGTGAGGGTTATCCTTAGTACATAAGTTAACATCGATAGTGGATTAATTCAACATGGTTTGGTTCTTAAGAGGAAGGGAATTATGGATATATTAATCCCCCACACCAAGGTAGGTGAGAAGGGAATCATCATCCTAATGTTAGATGGTGTTGATGGCAGGAGAATCAATTCTATCAATTTAGGATGGATGAGAGAAAGGGTTTTAGTTCATCCATCCTTTTGATAAGTCAAGGGGCCTAAACTAATGGTATTGATAAATAAATTTATAAGGAATGATATCAAATTATTTTAACTTTAAAGTAGATGGGGTTGGTGGAGATGGGATATCCTCATCAGTGGTGGTGATGGGTTTAGGTGAATCAATTGGCTCATCTGGTGGTATAAACCTAAGGTTGAATAGCTCATGAGGTTTCTAATTTTTGATGGAAGGTAACTCATGAGGTCCATGCTCATAATAACCTAGGCCAAATCCATTCCACACACACTTGTAAAGGTATAGTTTGGCAAATGTTGGTTTGTCAAGATATGAGAAGTTAGAGGTAAATGGTTGGGTGGTAGAGGTATCACTAGAAGTAATAAGTGGATGATCAAGTACCCCATAGATTAAGTTAGTTTAATGTTTGGATAGCCTAAAAGGATTATGTTTCCAATTTTGGGGTAATAATTAGGATCATGGGTGTGTTTCCTATACTCTTAAGGAGTTGGGAAATAATCCAAGGCTAAAAGATGATACTCCTTAAGTTAGAGATGTTGAAATGTGGGTTCCAAGGGGTCCTCTATAGGGATCTAAGAAGAAGGGAGAGATGATTTGGTTGAAGCTTCATCAATGGTATGGGTGGAGGTGTTGTTGGTTTTGGTTTGTGAGATGGTGTTTTTATTGGTTGGTGGTGAGGTGGATGAAGGAGGAAGAAGAATGTTTATGGGTTGATATGTCATATTGCGTGATGCAAAAGGTATAGGATTAGGTCTTATGTTAACAAATTGACCTTCATGTTAAAATTTGATACATCAGTATAAGGTAGATGGGAGACAACTCATGGCCTATATCCAATGGAATCCAAGTAGCATGTTACATTAAAAATTACCCTCTACAACATAAATGAATTTAGAAATTGTGCAAGGTCTAAAGAAAATATAGAGGATGACTATCCCTAAGGTAGTGGCCATAGTGTCATTAAAGGAATAGAGGATGACTAGAGTTTCTAACACGATATTCTTAGGTAATTGAATTTGGTCATAAGCATAGGAAGAGATAATGTTAAGAATAGATCCTCCATCAATCATCACCCTTTTGATGTAGTTTGATTAATGTATGTTATGATGAAAAGGGGAGGATTAGGATCCTTAGAATGGATATAAATTATTTCCAAATCTTGTAAAGTGATGAAGGTAAAAAGTTGAAGGGCTCTGACAAATGATAAAAGAGGTTAAATATCTTATAGTTGAACCTATATCAATTTTAAATCCTATCATTTCTTGGAAATAATAGGGTGAGGTGTTGATTAAATCATAAAGGCTCATATTCATCAATGTCTGGTGAAGTTATTTTAACACTACTCATTAGATGGATTTAGAAATCTTGGAGGGAGAGCCACCTAAAATGGATATTTTGGGTTTTAGAGAAGGTGAAGGTAAAGGTGAGGATGCTTAGTTTCAGTTGGAAGGTTGAGGGGTAGAAGGGTATGCCCATGGTATGTACACTTTTACTTTTCCCTTATCCTTTTATTGGGACCAAGATTGGGTAGCCATATGGATAGTGTGGATTAAGGGAGGTGTTGGGATACATGGTTGCTTTGGTTCCTCTTTACTTTTAGATGAGATTGGATGAGTAGGTAAATGTTGGATGGGTTGAGTTGGTGGTTAGGTTAGTAATGGGCTCAAGGGAGGTTCATCTGATAATGAATCATCCTCATTCAATAAGCTATGGATAGGTGTTTTGATAGCTTTGAAGTTTTCCATATCATGTCTAAGAGTCTTATGGCATGAGAAAATAAAATAATCATTGAACCATGATGGTTTATGATGTAAAGGGTTGAATGTTTTAATGGGTGGTAGGGTTAAGGAAGAGGTTTATAATGACCTTTATAGAATGATCGAATAATATTCAATCAAAGGAGTTGAGGGTGTTGGGTTCTTGGTTTTAGGAGTGGGATCCTGCTTAGGAGTAGGATTCACCATAGAAATTGTAAGTGGTGGAATGATTTTGGTAGCTGGTTTTGGTTGGGATTGTTTGGTTATGGTTGGTTTGGAGGTTGAATATTTTGAGGTGGAGGTTGAAGGTTTGGTTATAGGTTGGAGGGTAGAGGTAGATAGATTAGTTAATAATGATGGGGATTTTGATTATTTGGTAGAGGTAGGTGTAAGTAGAGAAAAAGAGAAGGTTTACTAGATGAGAAATAGGTAATTATAGGAGGGTTCATCTTATTGGTAAAAGGATGATATCCTATGATGGTAGAAGGATGGGGTCATAAGATAGATGGTAAGAAGGAAGGAGGTGGTATAGCTTGGGTTTGAGGTGGATGTTTAGGTGGTTCCACCTTCCTAGTTGTTTTGGTTGGGGTTTTATTGAGTTGAATAGAAGGGGTTAAGTCCAACTTCAAAGATAGGTAAGAAACACTGGGTGTATGAAGTATTCCTATATTCTTGATGGGTTTAGTTAGAGAAGTGTAAGGTGATTTTAAAATTTTAGATAGAGGTGGCTTGGATGGTTCTCATATGGTTTTGGAATGAGAAAGGTTTGAGGTAATGATAGGTTTGATGGTGGATTTAAGTGAGGTTGAAGGTTCAAGTTTTTTTTGTAGGGGATCCTAATATGGTGCCAAAAAATGGCTCTATATAAGTTTGGTTGAGAAGTGAACTCTAGACTTTGGACCAATCTAGAAAAAAGATTAAAAATGGGTTTGATCCATCGGTCATTGGTTTCAAAATTTAATCCCATTGGTTGGGGTGAGGGGATAGTTTCTTCACCTTTGTTGTTTATGGAGGGTTTGTTTCCTCAATAGGAGGTGTAGGTAAGATTATCTCTTCTTTTGGGATGGTTCCCAAAAAGAGATAGGTGGTTTTAAGATAGGGGATGAAGCTGTGATAGCCTCAAGTGGAGGAATGGAGATGATTTTTTCCTTTATTTAGGTGTTGAAAGGAATAGAGGGTGATTCAACCACTTCAATATGTGGAGTGGATGAAGAAGTGGCTGAATAAATGGTTACCTCCTTTGGTATTTCTATTAAAGGAGACATGGATAGGTCCATGGTCTCCTCAAGTAAGGAAATAAGGGTGGTTACTTCCTCTATTTGGGTGTCCAAAGGAATAGAGGGTGAGTCCAACACTTCAATAAGTGGAATGGAGGAAGGGGTAGATGAGGTAATAATATCCTCAATGATATGTTTACTAATAATGACATTAACCATATGGACTTCACAAGTGTGAGAATATTTTGGTTTATTTATCATCATAGTTAGTAGGAGGGGCAAGATTGGGGAAAGGTTTATGAAATATGTCAAGGGACTGATTTGGGGGTCCATTGGGATTATCAAATATAAGTTCTCCCTTATCAATCATGTTTTGGAAAATAGTTGTAAAGGTATTGCACCTACTAACATCATGTCTAATGATGCAGTGGAAAGCACATAAATCATTCTCATTGTACGAATCAAGTGTAGGGTGAGAAGCATCAATTTGTCAAGGAGGTTTTATGGGAAGAAGTTGTATAATGTTTTATTTGAGTAATTTATCCAAAACTAAATAATAATACTCCCATATTAGAGTATACTATTTTGGGGCAACTCAGTTTTGGTTTTGGTTTTGTTGGTTAGAAGAATTAGAGGAATTGGTTGGGCTAGGTCAGTTGACAGTTGGAGGTAGAAAACTTTTAAGGAAAATGAGTTGGAAGATGCCTTTGGTTTAGTATTAGGATGGTTAGATTGATTTTTTTCTTGGTTGAGTAATGTTCATTGAATTTAAAGCTATAATTTTTGTTTTGTAGTTTCAATTTTCCCTCATTAATGGCTCTGATTTCCATTTTTTGTGCCATGGTAAAAGCCTCATCAAAAGTTTAGAAAGTTTGAACTTGAAGAGTAGGGGAAATATGTTTAACACAACCTTAAGATAATATTTTAATAAACTCAAGTTAGGGTAAGGAAAAATAAATTTGCTTGATAAGACCTCTCCATCTATCTATGAAATTGACAATCAATTCATCATCAAATTGCCTAATGGAGTAAAGGTTGGTAATAGAGACCATTTTAGATATATTGAATGAAATGTGATCTAAAAAAACTTGGTAAAATTGAGAAAAGGAAAATATGGAGTTATTGGTGAGATAACTATACCAATCCAAGGATAGTCCAAATAAAGACATGGGGAAGGTACGAAGGAGGAGAGCATCATCATATGCAATCAAATAACAAGAATGGTGAAATTATCTTAAGTGTTGTTAGGGGTCTTCCTTGATTTAGAAATTTTAAAAACTTGGTAGTTCCCATTAAGGAGGATAATATCGTATAGGGATGGATGGGTGAATAGGTTCATTATATATTTGATCATATGATAGAAGGTTATGAGCCCCAGAGATGGATGACTGTAGGTTGGTCATTTTATCCATTAACATTTTAATCAGATTTGTTTAAAGTTGGGAAACTCTATAATTGAATGGTGAATTTTGTTGAGGTTAGGTGGAATAAATATATGGATAAGAGGTAGAGGGTTGAGAAGATACCACATATTGGTATGTGGTCATTAGAAGTTGGGATGGTGCCACATAAGGGTTGATGGGCACAAAAGGTTGGGTAGAAGGTTCTATGTATCCTTGTAGATTAGGAACATATTGGTAGGATGTCATGAGTATTTATTTTGGGATTGATGTGGGTTAATTTGGAGGTATGTATGGGTTGTTAGATGGTTGGGGTTGAGTGGTAACTCTTGTGCTAATAGGTGGAAGAGTAGGAGGTATATTAAGCACCAATTTTTGAAGTGGGGTAGAAATTGATGAATTGGTAGTAATAAGCAGAATGGTGGAAATAGGGGTAGAAGATATCCCTATGATGGATGAGGTATGGGTAAGAAGAGGTGAGTTTACACCTATGTTGGAGGTATTGATTGGTGAAAGGGGTGTTTGGTTATTGGTTGGGATGTTAGATTAGGTTTGGGTTGTGGTAGTGGATGGGATATTGTTGGAAGAATATGTTTGGATGATCATAGGTTGGGTAGAGGTATAACCAACAACAATATGGGTAAGAATACCATAAGGGGAATCCATATGAAAAGCTAAAGTAATAGGGGTATGATGAGCTAAGGTGTTGAAGTAATGTTGGAGGGCCATAGGGTTGTTATCAAAGAAGGTAATGAAATCCAAATCACCCTCAAAAACAATTTAAGGCATGGTAAGAGGGGGATAAAGATGAGGATAACTCTCAACATTTGAATTATACTCCATAAAAGAAGAGGAGGAGGAATATGGTGGTTCTTGGTTGGTTTGATTCCTCAATTATTATCTAGTAAAGACCATGTGAGGAATAGAAAAGAAATGATCAACGATCAGAAATCAAACACAAAATAAGAAAAAAGAAAAGAATCTCAAGGAAATTAAAACATACACAAAAGTGAATTTAAAACTTAGGATTATTCTATATCTCTTTTGTCTTATGCCTTTAGAAAGTATGAAGAAGAAAATTGGTTTGTAGATCAAGTATTAAATAAGAAATCTAAGGTTGGTTTCAGGTTGTGTTTAGGTCCTCAAAAAGAATATATATTTAATGTTAGTACATGGATTGATATTAAGGACTATCCCCTCACTTCACATACTATAGAAATAATGGTTTTGGGTGCTTATCCAAGATATACTAAATTTCAAAGTTTATACTCAACCAAAGAGCTGAGTTGGTTCTCCCCTTCGTAATGACCTCCAACTAGGATTATTGGGAAAGGGTAAGGTTATCACTAGGTGATGAAATCCTAATAGATCATTGTCTCAAGTTTTTTTTATCTATTTATTTATTTTGTGGTTTGCTAAAGTGTTTGATAACAAGAGTGAAACTATTATTAATTACTTTGTTTTTAAGTTACTAGATGAACTAAAACAAGAAAACAATCAATATATGCAAACTTTATTTTAAAACCAAAATAAATTCCATATTTCATTGGATGAGAAGATAATAAAGGAATAAAAAAGGCACCAAGATGATGCTATGGTCCCATTGAGCATGCCAAAAAAATTCTCTTAATTTTTACTTATTATTAATTTTGGAAGAAGATAAGAAACTAGTAATAAGGGTGTGGTAGAAATACTTGGTTGTTGATGAACGTGTGATCTAAAAAAATTTAGATAATAAAACACTAAAAAAATGGGTTATTATCAAGATAATTAGGTGAACTACATAGTGTTAGATAGATCTAAGAAGCATGACCTTGCTAGGAGGCTATCAATCCACTCTTTATAATAATTAAGTTGGAAATGATAAAAAAAGATAATTTCATTAAACAATAGAAAGTAACTAAAATTAAATACAAGAAGTAGATGAATGTTGCATAGCTAAAATGACTAAATATATTAAAATTAGGTCAATAATAGTGCTAAAGTAGATTAGGTTAGGTTTACAAAATTAGGCAAGGGTCTGTGAATAGGTAGGAACAAAAAAATTAGATCTAGTTGGGGGTAAGGGGTTAAAAATAATTTGTTGTTATTTCATGTCATAATGACCATTGATAGTTGGTCTAACCATCAGTGGTTAAGTTGACCATTGGTGGTTGGGTAAACATTGATGATTTTAGGCGACCATTGGTAGTTATGCTAACCATCAATGGTTACCTATGGATTTTTAAAAGTATTAAAAAAGAGTTACATAATGGTTTTGATAATGATGTAAGGGTTTATTCAAGGGTATGGTTAGAAATGGGAGGTTAGAAGATAGGTTTAGAAAGGTATAATTTAGGTCAAGAAGTCATAAACCAAAATGAAAAGACTAAATTATAAATATACATGTTACTTACTAAATGATTGATGGTTGATGGATGGAGTAATTTTGGTAGAGTAACAATACCTTGGCCTCGATAAAAATTTAGGTAGAGGTTCGAATCTCTATTGCTATTGATAAATTTTTAGAAGAAGATTGGGTGGCTAGAAAGCTTGAATACTTATGTACAATAATTCTTCTAATTATGGATCCTTTTCACCTCTTACTCCCCTCCTTTTATAAGAAAATCGATATGGAGGATAGAAGGTTCCCTAGTAGGTTGGCTTACTAATTTTGATGCTTGGGAGTTTGTTGGTACCATATAAAGAAAAACATATTTAATTGTGCCTCATTAGATTGCACACAACTAGTGATGGGTTAGAAAGGTGAGGATATAACCATTGATGGTCAGGCTAACTATCCATGGTTATGCTAACCATCGATGGTTGAGTGTCTAGAGGCAAAGGGTCAAGGTAAGTTAGAAAGGGTGTGTTAAGGTTTGTTAGTAATTTATTGAGTTTAGCTATCTAAGTAGCTAGTTAGACCCAAGATCTGATAGGTTGGTCAGTAGGTCACAGAGGGTTGGGTGGTTTGTAAGGTATCCCAAGGAATTTTAACATCTAGTATAGTTTTCTAGTGTTTACACATAATCCCTTCTAAGTAGGAGAATATCTATAATAATAATAAACTCAAGAATATTTCCTTATTAGTATACTATTATGCATTCTTTCATATATTCCAATGAAAACTTACAATCATATTTTTCATCTACCTATTCTTGGGTTACCCAAATGACTATGCATAGAAAATCCCAGTTCTACATATAGTTTATTATGAATAATATAAGATTTCACAGTCTATCGTAGGGTTTAAAACCTAACTCATGCCTAGTCTAAAAACCAACTTCATCTTTAAAATGTAATCCACATAGTTAGTCATAAGTCTAAATATCAACTACATGTGTGTGTCTGTATATATATATGTATGTGTGTATCTATGTATACATACATACATACATATATACATATACATATACATATACATATACATACATACATATAAATATATATGTATATGTGTATATATACATACATACATACTTGTAGTCACTTAATGAAGTCAAATAATTCAATGTACACACACACACACACCGATATATATATATATATATAATACACACACATATATTTATGAGTATGAATTATATATTTAAACAATTTATAATTGAGTATATACTCATGCATATATATTTAAAATGCTACAAAATCTATATTTTAACCCAAAAGTTCAATCTAGTTTATCACTCAAATGATTAGACATATTAACTATTTCAAGTCTATGTTTTTCATATACCCAAATGTATGTAAAACAATCTAGTTTGAATCACCTATTATGAGCCATATTATTTATATACTCATTAAAGTACTCCTCAAATATTTCAAAATAACTAGAGATGTGTAAGACAAACCTTATTTAAAACCCCAAAAATAACCATGACCAATGATACATATCTACCCCATCTTCTACATTCCCCTTGTTTGAATATGGGATTTTATGGAGGCCAAGCTTTCCATAGGGATCCACATATAATCCAATATTTCAAATTAATTAAACAAAGAAACCATTAACCATAAACATTCAAAGAAACCCATTCAATATCTCATTCAAATATTAAATTATAAGACCAACCTGGTAAACTTATGAATGTCCAAGATAGTTGAGTAAAATTCCTCCTTCACACTCGCTCACCTCTTCTCCACATTTTGTATTCTCCTCTAAAAATCTTATGATTCATCCTATGTCCTTGTAATATGTATTCTCATCCTCCATTATCCTCCCTTTATTCTTTTTCCGTCACCTATTTCCTTCCACTTCCCATAATTTTTAATTGATTAAACACGCCAAAAAATATGCATGCCCAGATAGATTAACTAAATCATAGTCCACCTCCATGCAAAAAATATTAAACCCCATAATTTACACTCAAACATTGTTTAATTGAAGTCTATAAATGATTAGTTACCTTATCATTCTTGATACTTCTCTACCAAATCTTAATTAACCCTATTTTATTTATTTATCAAATTTGTATGCTAATGATTTAACAATACATCCTTGACCATGTCAATTACATAAGTCATATAAACCTTAAGCTATATTCCATGAAAGAATATCAACTAATTGTTGTCTAATCTATTTCCCATGCAACAACTAACATAATAATGATTAATATAACTTTGGAAATGCAACAAGACTAAAGTTTGCATTGAACTCTATCCTCAAACATATATAACAATCACAATGATTTCTAAAATTATTAAACAATTAATAATAATATATCCATATATATATATATATATATATATATATATATATATATATATATACATATATATATATATATACATATATACATATATATATATATATATACATATATATATACTTATATACATATATATATACATATATACATATATATATATATATATATACATATATATATATATATATACATATATATATATATATATCCTTAAATCAAATAGTTAATTTAATATAATATCTTATAAAAATGTCATTATCTTTCAACATTATAATTTAATTACCATTATAATAATCATTAATTATTATTATCTAAATATTATAGATCAAGTAATGATTATGGAATCCATCATAATATTTTACTATTCAACCATACATAATAAGGCAATGATATAAGTAAGAATAAACAAATTGAATCATTTATCCAAATAAGATGAGATATATAAGATCACAAAATCAGTGAAATAACTCAAACAATCAACACAATCATAAAAAACAATCAAGATTTTTCCAGAAAGAGTATTAAAAATCATCTAAAGTAAAAGTATAAAAAACATTCTAATCTATTCATATCAAACAATTACAAAACATGATATACTAAGTGGTGTGTTCAAATGTTTCTAAATTCATGCTTTATCATCCCTAATGTTTCCATCTAACCACCCTCTTTGATGATACTCTCTCTCCATCATGATCTAAGGGAAGAATATGTCCTACATCCACCTCATGCCAATGAAGGTAGTTGTCCTAAAACATCATTAGATCCATAAAATAATGTTGTCTAACTAATCAAACATGATCAAAAATTATATAATATAAAATTAACGCCTTTCTCATAACATCTAATCATGTAAATTAAGAAACACAAACTATCCCATAATCAACATATGTCATCAAACATAATCAAATATTAGTTAATCAATTAATCAACTACAATAATCCATGGATTAAATAGGTTATTTATTTTAGAGAGAAATTAGGATGTGACATCATTCCCCATATAGGTAGTCATTATCTTGATGACATTTATTCAAACACAAGTTAAGAATTTAAAAGATTGTTCGACAAAAAATAAAAAAATATGCAATAAAAATTCAAGAAAATAAATATGGAAATAACTTATAAAACTCATCATAGTCATTCGAAGTGGCATTATCCTTAGAGTATTGGTCCCATAATACCTTGCACTATGACTCTTATCTATTACACAAACATACTTTTTGACTTTTAATTACTCTGATTGGTCCTACCATGACCAATCCAAGATCTAAAACCTACAAATCATTTCAATGAAACACATGCGAAGGATTAGATATATACTTTTTAAGATAACACACATCAAATAAATTATGTAAAAGAGCGATAAATGGTGTCAACGCAAGGCTATACACTATAGGGTTGACCACTTCGAAAACATTGAAGGGTCCCACATATTTTGGTGAAAGTTTTGACGACTTCCTAAATTTAATAGAGTTTTTTTTAGGCTTAACACAACGTAACTTTTCTTTCTATAATTGGCCTTGGCAAACCTCTACCTGATTGCCCTAACTTTCTCTTCCATTTTGGAAAGCATCTTAGGTCCAAATATTACCTTATATCCTAACCTATCCCACCTAATTGGTGTTATACACCTCCTTTTATACAATGCTTCAAGAAAATCCATCTTCAATGTTGATTGGTATGAGTTTTTATAATAAAAATCAACTAATGAAAGGTAATATTCCCACTTGTATTACTGATCCATGCAATACATATGTAGGAGATATTCCAAACTCTAATTCACTTGCTCTATCTATTCATTAGTTTGTGGATCATATGTAGTGCTAAATGTCAATTGCACACCTAGAGATAAATTTAGTGTCAACCAAAATCTACAATTTATCCTTGGATAATTATCCAAAATAATCTTCTCTAGAAAACCACACAATAATACACTTCATGAATCTCTTTACAAGAGTAGGTGAATCATTAGTCAATTTTTCATAGTATGAAGTGAGCTACCATGGCTAGTTTATCAACTAATACCAAGATCATGTCATACTTATTTTGAGATAATGGAAACCATTGGATAAATTCCATACTCATCACTTGCCACTTCCATTACAATATATCATTTGTATACAACAATCCAGTCAAATGCACATGTTTAGCTTTCACATGCTGATGTTATAAACAATGAGACATAAAATCCATTACATCTCTCTTGATTCCTTTCCATAAATAGAGTGGTCTAAGCTTAATCATGATCTTGGTTACTCTTAGATTATCTAAATGTGGGTAATTACATCATTCCTTGAGGACTAGGATCCTTAGATTATTTCTATTTGGTACATACATCTTACTATTATACCATAAAAGACTATCATTCTCTATTCTAAATCCCTTGAACATAGGATTCTGAGCATTCTCAGATAATGTTTTCATTAATTAATTATAGAATTCATCTCTTGGTGAAAATTTGATCACTTGATCTCTAAAATTAGTCATGATATTAGCCATGGATGTTATGTACCTTCTGTGGATTAGAACATCATCTACTCTATTCTTCTTGCCTTTGATATAGTTAATATCAAAATTGCAATTAGACAAGAACTCTAATCATCATCTTTGATTATATTTCAAATTCATTTGGGTGAAGATGTACTTGAGTCCTAAGTTATCTATTTTGAGCTCAAATGGTTTTCCTAATAGATTATGCCTCCAAACTAGAAAATCATGCACAATTGATGTAAGTTCTAGGTCATGAGGAGAATAATTCACTTCATATAGATTCAGTTTCCTAGACTCATAGGATACCACTATTCCATCTTGCATAAGAAAACATCCAAGTCCTTCTCTAGATGCATCGATGATCACTAAGGATTGACTATTAGGATCATGAACTCTTAGCAAAAGTGCTAAAGTTATCCTCATTTTTAGTTACTAAAAGGCTACCTCACACTTATCTGGCCAGATGAAACTCTAGTTCTTATGTTGAAGAGAGGTAATTGGATTATCTATCTTTAAAAAGTTCAGAATGACTTTCCTATAATAGCCCACTAATCCCATGAAAATCCTTACCTTATGTACATTATTTGGTGTTGGCCACTCCATAATGGCTCTTATCTTTGTTGGATCTACTAAAATACCATATGTAGAGATAATATGTCCTAGATAATGCACTTTATTTTGTAAAAATACACACTTGGACAAATTTCCATACAATATATACTTTCATTAACATTACAAAACTAATTCTATATGTTGTAAGTGCTCTTCCTCATTCTTGGAATAAATGACGAAGTCATCAAGAAAAACCAACACTAAATGATCTAGGTAATCTCTGAACACACTATTCATAACATTCATGAATGTTTTTGGAGCATTCATCAATCCAAATGGTAACATTGTAAAATTGTAGTGCCCATATCAATTCTTGAATGTTATTTTTGGAATATATTCTTCATAGATCCTCAACTGGTGATACCCTATTCTAAGATCAATCTTAGAAAAGACTATGGATCCTTACATTTGATAAATGATATCATCAATAGATGGTAATATATATCTATTCTTAATCATTGATTTATTCAAAATATTATAATCTATTCACAAGTGGAGAGTGTCATCCTTGTTGATAAAATAACTAGAACACCCCATGGTGACACACTCGATATAATCAAACCATTTGAAAACAATTCTTGAAGTTATGTCTTTAACTCAACTAATTTAGTGGTTGTCATTATGTATAGTGCCTTAAACTATGGTTTCAATTTAGGTATGATATCAATTTAGAAATAAAACTTGTGTTTAGGTATAAATCCTTATATTTCTCTTGGAAACATATCATACAAGTTTCTTAGATAAGGAAAATATTTAATATATGCTTCCTTAGATTATTCCATCTCATTTATCTTAATTATAAATACCTAGCATCCCATAATTTGAGATTTCTTGAGTTAAATTGTATAAATATGCCTCAGTTTCAACTCCCTTCTCTCACCCTAAATTTGTGTCTAATTTTTTAAATCATCTTGACACTCAACCTTCTTAAGAAAATAATCAACTTTGGATTTATGCTTTTCAAACCAATTGAATCCTAGGATCACATAATATGTTCACAATGGTGTTGCATAAAAATCCACTACCATAGTAAAATCATGCAATGTAGTCTCTACTTTGATTAGACACTTGATAACTTTAACCTTAAACTCATTCCCATATTGTATTGACCATGCATTTGCCATTACTCTAGCCTTTCTAGACAATTTTCTAAGAAATACAAGAGAAATGAAACATTACTTAGCTCCCATATCAATTAAAATATAAATTGGATGACCAAACAAAATACCTAATAGTTCTATGGGTGAAGCTTGATACTCAGCCTGTCAATTGTCAACAATTGCATGAATCTATTGATGAAACATACCTTACTAAGAAGTTGAACCATTATTATTCAATTTTTCCTAAGGACATTCTCAAGTAATGTGGTTACCTCTAAAAATTAATAAACCTCTAACTAGTCCATTCATCTCAAATTTTTAGTTTCCCTTGAAACCACCCTTGAAACCATTACCTAGTTTCCTTTTCCCTAAACCACTATTGAGCTTGGAATTCTTATTCTTTAATAGACCCTTGGAATATTCATTCCTTTTCTTTTAGTTCTTCTTCAAATCTACTTTAGAAATTCCAAATTTATTTTTGAACTTATCTTTGACATGGGTAAGAAATTTAATTTTTTTTCATACTTGAATACCTTCTCAAACACTTGATCCATAGTAGATGGACCATGCACATCCACTTCACTACCTATTTGGGATTTCAATCCCATGATGATTTTACTAATTTTGAACCTCTCATTGACTTGATATTGAGGTACATACTTAAAAATCTTGGTGATTTTCTCTCAATATTAATTCATTAATAAATTCCCTTGCTTAAGATTCTAGAAATACATAAGCTTTTAGTTGAAGTATAGTTTTGGAAGCCATCAAACCTAAACAATGTCACAAACTATTCCCAATTGGTGGTGGTTGAGTTGAGGTTTATCTCAAGATTATTGTTTTCCCACCAATTCATTACTTCACCAATAAGTTGATAGGCTCCCTAGACTACATTTGTGACTTTAGAATAATTCTAAATCTTAAAATACTTCTCCTTTTCTACTATCCATGCTTCAGCTTCATCCCCCAATATATTTCCTTCAAACTTGGGTGGATTCACCTTTTTCATATCACGTGTTAACTCTTCATCTACTTAAACTCTTGCATCCCATGGCACCTCCTCATGCCTCTATTTTTTAAGATGTCCTTGGTCATTATGATACTCTTCAAGTTCTGTCTAATCATTGTCCTCTTTATGTCTATGCACTTCCTATTCTAAGGCCATGATTTAGTTCCTAGTCTCTTGCATGGCTGAGAGAATTTGATCCAACTTCAAAGCTTTTTCAACTATAAATAGATTTGGATCAACAAGGGGTTCAGTATTAAAAGTATCCTCACATCCTAGTCTATTTCCCGCCTTTATTCTTCCTATTTATCAAGATATTAATTTTACATTATCAATCACATTAAGTCATAGAGTTTGAGCCTTGGTTATGATACCGTAATGTAACAACCCCACTAAGTTTTACCAAAATATTACAATAATTTTTATAAATTTTAATTACACATAATCAACATGTATATTTTAACATGAGAAATCCTATCTAATGATATTTAACTAACTATATTAATTTAGTTAACCCTCAAGGTTATAGCTAATCCACTTAGCTATGTATCACCATGAATAAATATATAAATCATGAATAATACTGAATAACCAGAAATACTACATCTAAACATAAATGAAATAGTTTAAATTCAATCATAGTTGATACAATATTACAACATCTACTATAGAATTAATATGTATAAATATTACAACTTTCAACAATACATGAAATATCTCAAATGCTAAAACATGATACAAAACTCCTCTGAGTAGAGTCTTCATAACTCAAGAGTCTCCATGACTCAAGTATCAATATGTAATCTCATGTTTAATCTCAAGTATAATAATTTTGCTGGGAGGGAGAGCAGCATCCAAGCACTTTTCCACACCAACCATAGACCATAGATCCCCCACACTATCTCCCAAAAAAGGGGATGTCCCTCCCTTTAAGGATGGGTAGATAATGATGGTGTGGGAATCCAAAATAACAAATTAGAACCCATGTGTCTAAGATATATTATGCACAATGTGTACCATAATTTTTTTTTTCTAATATGATATTTCATAAATATGAAAACTATATCAACATATGAAATGATAATGTTTATCAAACATTACATTGGCTAAATTTTTCAATAATAAATGATTTATAGGATCAATAAAATTTGTACACATCATTTGATCAGATAACCCTTTATATTTCATTAATGTCACTAATTAATCCATTGGATTCCATCCACTAGTTAATTAGGATCATGAATGTGATATTAGATCAAATAAGTAACAATACAAGAACCAATAAATTCATTCATCAAATTTCACATTAGCTCATCATAATTATGATAAATACAAAAATATCACAAACATTCATTTAGTATTTTAAATAAAGTGAATGAAATCTAAGAATTTAGTTTATTATAAATAATAAAAATAATACAAAATAGTCCTCAATGTAACACACCATCTGGTTAATGTGTATTTAGACCAACAATTAATTTATCCACTAAGCAACTTATATCCATGAAATAATATTATAACCATAGCTAATAAATTATTTGTATTACGCATACAACAATAAGTAGTCCATAACATACAATTATGATCTATATTTAAACTCATAAATACATTGGATGTTTTTTATTTAAACATTTTATGCTTTTATTTTACCTAAATATAAACAAGCATCTAGTATTTACTATTATAATAATAATTATAACATATTTTTAGGTATAATATTTATTTATATATAAATTAATCCATACAATTACATTATACATTATTTATACAATATACTATTAAGGTGGCATCCATTGTCATTTGCCTTAGAGTATATTATATACGTGAAGTATAAAGTTAATTCATAAACAAAGGCCCCATAACCTTTTTCATTAGACCAAGATATTCATATGGCCATGATAAATAAATACATATAATTTAATAAATCAAAATTAGTTACTTCCTTATTTATCAAACTATTTGACCATTTAAATATAAATAATCATTTAAGTTTGCCAATTAAATATAGTTCAAATGAGAAATTAGAAGAAACATAGTCACTTTTACCCAAATTGGTATTAAAAAAATAATAAATAACACACATTATATTATTTACTTTATATCATTTGTATCATCCCATTTTTGGACATATAAGATGACTATATCATAAATCCAAATAAATAATATAATTATGCAAAGGAACCCATGCACCTGGTCTCCATCTAGACTATTCAAACTTGTGTATAGTTTAACAATACAAAGATGAATGCATTTTTTATTGAAAATAACACCAATACATAGTCATTTATAACTATGAGTGATGCCTTTAATAAAATTAAACTCGACAATAATTTCTTATCAGTCCATTAGTATATATTCTTTCATAAATCTGAATGCAAACCTATAGATATAAGTAGACATAAAAAAATTCACTTGTTTAGCAAATAAATATGAGATAAATAAGATCAAAAAAATAGATAAATAACTTAAATAATCAACAACAATAAATATTATACCAAAAATCATATTAACAATCATCTAAAGTAAATTTACACAAAACATACTACACTATCCATTTCAAACAATTAAGAAACATGTATACTAAGTGGTGTGTGCAAGGGTTTCCAGATTTGTTCTCTTTTTTCCTCCAATGTCTTTCTATAACCACCCTCTTTTATGATACTCTTCCTCCATCATGATCTAAGGGAAGAATCTATTCTACATACACCTCATTCCAATGAAGGTAATTAGCCTGAAACATCATTATATCCATAAAATAATACTATCTAACTAATCAAACATGATCACAAAGTAAAAAATATAAAATTACCACTAACTCATAACATCTAATCATGTAAATTAAGCAACACAAACTATTCCATAATCAAGATATGTCATCAAGCTTAATCAAATATTAGTTAATCAACTAAACCATAATAATATATGGATTAAATAGGTTATTTCACTTAGAGAGAAATTAGGATGTGACATATGTTCACACTTATGAAAATATTATGATAATTTAGACTCATATTACATTGTCTATTGAATTATTAAAATATGCATAGCATATGTGAGACATTCTACAGAAAAATTAGACTTGAGAATTACTCATTCACTACTCAGATTGAATCATATAATTTATCTAAAGTGGATGATTAAAAAAATAATAATAATATATTCTCAATAATTACTCAATAATTTCTCAAATTAATTATAACCCATAATGGATTCCATTACTCAGATATAGTGAGTTATGTGGGACTGATTACATGATTAATTTCTATGAAATTATCCATTTTAAATTAGAATTAGGGTATATTAAGCTTAAGCCATGGTTTTAGACTATTATCTACATGGGGAATGATCACCATACTCTCCATTTTATTAATAAAAAATTATTAAAAATAAGAATTAGGTTCATATACATAAAAATATATTCATTCCTTAATATTTCATTTCACACATGTTCAATGTTATCATTTTTAGATTTTATATCACAAGTGAAAATTTATTTATACATGTTTCATTATGGGTTTTCATATATAAATTAACATCACATAGTACATACTTGATCACACCCATTTTGGTTACACTTAAGTATCAGCTTATATACTTTTACTATATAAATTCTATTATTATAATAAAATGGTGGTGGGGGGGGGGGAGGTGGATGAATTTAGACACCCATATTTTTTATCAGGAACTTGAATATTTTTAGTTTGACCAATATTCAACATACTTTACTTATACACACATAAATGACTCTTGTTCACATTATTTATAATCCATTAACTATTATAAGGCCCTGACCCTTTCAAATTTCCATTATATATACATAGGACCTTCATAGACTCTAATTTAACAAATTAATATCATTTTTAGACTATCTCATAGTCTCATGTTATATTTCATGTTATCTAGATAGTTCCACACTTCCTTATAAAGTTCCAATATCATAGACCTATCCACTTAGGTCAGACCTATCTACACACCCTTTAGTGACTAGTTTCCAAAATTAAAATTTCTCATATAGTCCATATTCTACATTTCATATGTCAGTTCAAAGTGAATTACCTAAATGGTCAACTATATGTTCATATCAAGCCTAATAATACTCATATCTAGAAATTATCTATATATCACTAGAAAAAACACTGGACATTGAGAGTAAATTTCCTAAATCTCCTAAATATGAAACTTCTCAAAGTAAAAATCCTTGATCTAAGTCTAAATTACATATTCAAGGTCAATTCACATGATATTGAGTGTTGAAATATATATACATATTATATTACATGCTAGTATTACATAGGATTGCACACACTAAACTATATGGGAGAAATGCATCTGGTTTGACTTCTCACTTTAGAGTATTAGATATGTAGTAAACACTTGGTCATAGTGGTGGATGAGATTGTGTCATGCCCAAAATTCACTCCTAAAATAAACTTAAAAAAATGGTAACAATTTGTTTTTCACCACTATGACTATTATTCGCACTAACTAGGCTAATCCTATATGCCAATTAGTGTAACTAGTATCATTTTACCATTAATGTTTTTTCAAGATACTAAATAATCAACTTGGAATCATAAATTAAGTTACTTAACATGTCTTAGACAATTAATAAATGTTATCTTAAAATACTTCAAGTAATACCTTCTTGTCTTATTAATTCTTAATTATTATTATTTAAATCACTTTGAAAAATAATAAATATATTACAAAAAAGTTGTTATTGACTAATTAATAAATTTTTCAATTTAATCTTGTTTCAAATTGTTTTCAAATAGTCTTTAATTAATTACCATTCTCAACCATGTAATGTAAAGACACCTTATTAAAGTCTAGGCGGAGATATAATTAATCTAATAAAAGGTTCAACTATCCAAGTTAATTAGATAAATTCAATTAATTAAATCAAAAAATAAAATAAAAAATCTATTCAATCAATAATATTTAATAATTCTTAGATAATTTAAAATGAAAGTAAAAAAACTTTACTTAAGTTACTCGCAAGTAATAAAATTACTAAAATTCATTTACAAATTATTAGTTACCACTATGAATTAAATATTTTGTACCACTAAGAATTACATAACATCCCTTAAAGGTTAAGAGGGAAATCAATTTATTTAATTTTTGACTTAATAAGACTAACATGTGAAAATACATAAAAATATATTTCCTCTTTAATTAACTTAAACTTAAATAGAAGGGATGAAATAAACTAATCAATTAATTCCATAGAAACACATCAAAAGTAAATTTAATTAACTTATAATATAATTTTTAAAACCAAAGGAATTTTTTGCACTTTCAAGTAGAGGGTTAATTCAAAGCCATTGGATTAAAAAGATATAAAACCTAAGATCTAGGTGTTTTTTAGAAATCCCTAAATTTTCTTATGTTCAAATAAAAGATAATTTATAATTCAAACCCTCAATTTGGTTTGATTATTTACAGGTTGAAGGCTACAGAGGTATTTAATTCTAATAAGAAACTTTTAAATATTCAAGATTTGAAAAATATATACAATATGTATATGATATTTATTCCTCTCTTTACTCTTTTTTTTTAATGTAAAACCTATATGTATGTATGTATGTATGTATAAATTTTGAATTTCATATACATACATACATATTCAATAAAAATTGACACAAAAAACTTGTGTGTATTTATTAACATAAAATATAAATGCATTTATTTTTTAAATTCATTTAATTTTTTAATTATTTATTTTTTAAAACCAACCTATGCAAGGTTGACTGACCCTAAGCCAATCTATACCTATGGCTAGGGCTAACGACCCTTGTACCAATGCATTTAGTGGTTGGGTGTCTTGTTGGCCATCCCACCAATTCATCCTTTATTTATTTTTATTTTTATTTTTATTTTTTTAATGTGTGTGTGTGTGTGTGTGAGTGTGTGTGTGTGTGTGTGTGTGTGTGTGTGTGTGTGTGTGTGTGTGTGTGTGTGTGTGTGTGTGTGTGTGTGTGTGTGTGTGTGTGTGTGTGTGTGTGTGTGTGTGTGTGTGTGTGTGTGTGTGTGTGTGTGTGTGTGTGTGTGTGTGTGTGTGTGTGTGTGTGTGTGTGTGTGTGTGTGTGTGTGTGTTTTATTTTATAAAATATATGTTACTAATATATAAATAACCATTTTAATATTTTATAAATGAATAAATATATATTATTTAATATAATATAATTAAATTATTAAAATTAGATATATATGTGTATAATAGAGATATGTTAATTCTCCTTATTATTCCCATAAAACATGCAAATATTTTAGTTTTTAAATTAGGTAAAGAAATATGGATCATTTAAATTTTAACAATTATCTATTGATTAATTTCATCGATAACAAATCCATATTAACTCATTATTTATTAATGAGACTGTATGAATTCTTAATCAACTATACTTAACATTCTGGTTGTTACACCAATACATACTAGTAAAATAGATAAATTGAATCTATATTCACAATATAATAAAAGATCTAAAAGTACATATTTTATTTTGATTTGTAACTTAATTCATGAAAATAAATTTGGAATTTTATTTATTTTTGTATTCATTCCAAAACTTAATTTCGATTATAAATATACAATGAGTAAAATAATTCAGAGTATTTTTGTTAGGAAAATACATATTTTATTATTATTTTTAACTTAATTCATAAGAATAAATTTGGAATTTTATTTATTTGTTTATTCATTATAAAACTTAATTTGAATTATAAATATAGAGTGAGTAAAATAAATTAGACTATTCTTGGTATTCACCTATAACTACAAATATATTTTCATAAACAAATTGGAAAGCCAAATGACTTAATAACTTATCAAATCTAGTTGTGAAAATTCTAAAATTAAACAATTTATATTATCAATATAATTTTTTTTCCAACTAAGTGTGTTAATAAAGATAACAAAGCTTACAATTTTAAACTTAATTTTATTAACTAAAATTGGAAGAATAACCACTTGAAATATTTTTGTCTTATCCAAATAAAACTACTCCAACCTAAGTGTATAAAAAGAAATGTTTATTTATTTATTATCCATGTCAGTAATAAAATAAATGTCAAAATCCAAACCCATTTATTATATCTATATTAATGTATGATAATCAACAAATTATCCTATATATCATAACTATAAAGTCTTTTCCATATCACTAGTCATGTTTCATGTCAAACCATCATGTAATCCATATATTTTTATAAGGGTGAGAGTCATGTAATTAAACATAATTTTTAAAACATTTATTCACATTTTGATAATTACAACTAATAACACAATAATGCAACCTTTCCATTCAAATTCATTTCTCAAGAGATTCAATTACACAATCTTTCTCACAAAATAATAACAATGAAAAATAATGGAATCATAAACAATTTTCATAAAATAAGAATAATATCCTAATTTTTAGGGTAAAACCTCTTCAATTATTTCTAAATTATACATGATAAAATAATTCTCCACTTAAAAGCTATTTATAATAAATCAATGGAAATCAAAGCTACAAGCCATTACAGACTTTGCATCTACACTTTCACTTTTAACAAGAGTTACTATGGATGGAAACTCTACATCTCAGAAAAGGAATTACAAGACAAAATGAGTCAATATAATCAAACCATGGGAAATAAAATCTCATATCCAAAATCCAATCTCTAAAATGGCCAAAAGAAGGTGCTTAACCTCCCATATAACACACATCATCACATGGTAGCCTCACCTAATGAGGTCCATACATAGCCTCCCCCAAGCCGACAAAAAAAACACATGCCTTAGCTCATATGAAAAATTTAAAAATATTTAAAATATAATGGTTATACATTCAAAAATTTAATAAAATAATAAAAAATATATATATAATGAAAACATAAACAACAAGGAATTCACCAAGACTTTACTAGAGGGAAGAGGAGAGGGCACTTGATTTATTTATCACATAAGTTCATGAATGAATACAAGGGATTCCCAAGACAAATAAAAGAGTGATTATCAAGTAGTAATTTTCATCCTTAAGCCTCAAATAGCACACCATTCACACAATAAAATAATAAGACAATAAGAAAGGGGAAACATAGAAATAATATAAAAAGGAAGAACTCAAGAATTTTTTTAAAACAAGGGCCTTATGCCAATCAAAAAAGTTGTTCATTTTACTTTAAGGGAGATTCATTCAAGATAAAACAAGAGAAGAGAGATCATTCAAAAATAAAAAATAGTAAGCAAAATACCTACATCAAACCAAAATCTCTACTTGTCAGTCTTCCAAAGGCTTTTTTCAAATCACCCAAGCTCTCCAATAATCCAAAATGCATGAATTCAAAAAGACCAAAACAAGGTCCTTAAAAGGGAGAAGATAATAAAATAATGACCAAAAGTAGGGTGATCCATGGACATCCTCATCCAAATTATGTGACATCCCTCCATAAATTTATCTTTTGAACCTCATGGATATCCTTACACACTCACATGTGTGTTTCTTGTACTCAAATACATAACACAACTTTTGGTACAAAAAATGAGGATTTATTGTGGAAACAAAATATAGCAATAAAATAAGGAATTTCTATGACAAAAAAGTGGTCAAAGGTCTTTGAAAAACCCACACACCTAATGGGTATATCTATGGGCCCAAAATAAACTTGTAAGATAAGCTTTACTTGTCAAACACTCAACGATAAATGTGGTTAAAAGGATGAATCTGAAATTGCATAAATGGATTGGGTTTGTAGGTCAACTCAAACCCATACCAATTTTATTTAAACCTCATAGATAGTTAGATAATTTTAGGTTGGTTATGTTTAAAAAATTAGGTTAAAACATCATAATTCAAATAATAAAAAAGAAAATAAAAGAGCACAATATAATAAATTTAATAATTTTCAAAATGAAGGGTGTAAGTTTTCAATGTTTGGAAAGGGTCCAAGTTATGAATATGGTATGTTGAGACACATATAAATCCATCGTAACCCCTCCTTTAGTCCTTATATACTCTACACACTCAATGTAAACATAAAAATATATCCAATAAATTGATTGATATCTAAATGATATGAACAACATATATATGTATATGTATATATGTATGTATATATATATACACACACACACACACATATATACATATATACATATACATACATACATACATATATATATATATATACATACATACATATATATACACATATATACATATATACATATACATACATATATATATACATATACATATATATATATACACACACATATACGTACATACATATATATACATATACATACATACATACATACATATATATATATATATATATATACACACACACACACACACACACACACACACACACACACATACATACATACATATATATATATATATATATATATATATATATATATATATATATATATATATATATATATATATATATATATATATGTATATATATGTATGTATGTACACACACACACACACACACACACACACACACACACACACACACACACACACATGTATGTATGTATTTATGTATGTATGTATATAACTATCAATATAAATATGTCACAAAAATCAATCATAATATTTGGTTAATCCAATATAATCAATATAAGTCATAAAATAAATCACCACATTATTTAACATCAATATCCAAATAAAACATACATCCACTGAAGACAATCATACTAAGTAGTCATGCATCCAATTGAGGTCTACTAAACTAAATAACTAAGGTATATAGTGATAATCATATACAACCCAATACATATCTATCAAGACCATAAAATATACTAAATCATATAATATGAACTAATAATATAATTAGGGTAACATCAAATATCTTATGTCAAATTTTATACACATGTAAATGGTTCCCACATACAATAAATGGATCAAGATGACTAGAGTATAGAGGTTTGACACAAGGGGTATTATATATTGAGCTTCTATTTCACCTTTTATCCCTATTTTATAATTCTTCTTTAGGACAATGATATGGTTTAAATCAAGGATAAGGATAATAGATATATTTTCATAGGATCAAGTACATATTCATACATTGGAACCCTTGTCATACATAATCATAACATTTAAAATACCATTGAATCGATAAAAGTACATGTAATAGGTTTTCATCCTAGCAAATAGTGCCACACTATATAGGCATCCGTGAAATGTAATCTTGTCCACACTGACATAGACACTATGTTTTCAAATATAATCATTAACATGCCCTTGTTAGATCACTCTTGACCTTTATATCCAATCACAAACATACAAAGACTTGAAACAAACTAATAAATCATCCCTTTAGTATTTTCCATAAATATAAAATTAATATATTATACTAGTTACACTAGAATTTGTTTGGTTATTGTACATCTTAATAAGTCTTATTTATCATTAGTTTTATCTTATCATGGTCACATTAATAATAAATAAATAAAATAATAGGATTGATACATAAATATGAAATTGTGGGTGTATGCTTTGATAAAAAATAAAATGTTGAACATATTTTCTCAATTACTATTAACATGTTATTCATGTCCAATATCCTCCAAATAACATAAAAATGATGTTACCATATCATTGTTTTGATACCATGTTTAAAATGTGGATAATGTCTAGGACATAGGACTAAGAAACAACTTATAGTAACTCAAATTAGAATTAATTTAAAACATAATGACTATATTATCATTACTTAATAAACAATATTACAATCAACCTTCATTTCACGTAGCTCCTTAATGTAATTTTAAAAATGAGAGGGGAAATTCCTTCCTTTATACAACCTAAAGGTCCTCATAAATTCTAGTGTTTGACCTAAAATCAGAAATTCTAGTGGTTGTGTAAAGCCCATGTGGTAAAACTACCCTTGTGAAGTAGACGGTCAACATGACAAATGTGGGTTGCAACTTGGAATTTAGTTTAAGTTACATATTACAAAATTAATTTTTTTCTAAAATATAAAATAAGAATACCTATGAAAATTAATTAAGATCCTAAGTAAACATAAATGCTAGGTCTAATTATAATTCTACACTAAAAATTTACATTAGTACACTAATATCCACCTTTGACCCTCCTAACCATTCACATTTTGGAATATTATGATTTATCATGTAATTCCTATATACATGCATATATCTTATTATTTTAACCTTTTAGTGTTTTAATAAGTGTAAATCCTAAGTTAGATTAAAGTGTTGAGTTATCTAAAGCAATGAAATAATATGCAATAAATAACCACTATTTTCTTATAGATTTTGACTTTCTTTGACATTCTAAAAATAGTAATGAATATGTGTAAATAGATACTTATCTTAAAAATAACTATCATAGAATATATTGGTGTTGAAAATTAGGTTACAAATAAGTCTAAGTGTCACCAATAGGGTTCCTAAGTCAGATTCTTCATTAGATAGCAGTGCCTCACCTAGATAGTAGTGCCATGTGGCTCTAGTGTCCTAAAAATGGTGCTAGTTTCCTCTTTATAGGGCTATTCCTATTTGCTAAGATCACCTATGCTTGTGTTTTTTGGTTATATTCATGTATGGATGAAATCTAGAACTCTGTAATGTTCTTGTAACAATTGATTTAAGTTACAAACCCTAATCCTCCTTGTAAGTATGACATGAGATAAAAATGTGTGTTCATTAGTAGGATAGGCTATACATCCTCAAAACCCTACTATGAAGAGAGTTTCTTACAAAACAATACTCTAAATAGGGATCAAACACAATGTAATTCTCCCACCTAATGTTTGGTGCAAGTGCAAGTGAATGCTATAATGATAATGGTCTTGAATGCTTAAAGTTTGCTTGAGATTATATATACTAGAAATCTAGGCTTAGGGTAGTTATAAATGGTATTATGTAGAAGCAGGGAATAATAGGTATTAATAACCTTTATTATGTTTAACTTGTTTCTTATTTGAATAGGCTTTTTGCATCTATTTTCCATCTAGTGGATAGATGTCTAATAGTCTTGTATTTATAGTGATCTATAGATTGTAAAAATAAATAAAATGTTCTTAGGTATACCTTACAAGGGGTACATGTTTGAAAATATATTTCTTACATAGAGTTATGGGAAGGGACACTACCACCAAGTTTGGGACACTAACACCATGTAGCTCTAGTGTCCAGTTGGCAAGTTGCTAAGCATAATGGGTTAAGATCTAGGAATATAGTGTTAGGACTATGTTTGAGTTGACTAGATATGTTTGTGGTTTGCATAATGGTTGTAAAAGTGTGATAAAGTATCTAGGAAAATTCTATGGATAATCTAGGAATATGCTATCTCAAGCAACACCCTTAGTATCCAAATATCAATTTTAGTTGATTAGATTCCCCTCCCCTTTGTGATAGAAATGTAACAAATAAAAATGACTATTATAAAGGAAATAGAAGTAAACCTATACTTACCTAAGAAGTGAAGCCCATGTACCTAAGTATAATTATGTGAAGTTAGGTTTGGGTATGTGAAGTATGATCTAATGTAATGACCTACAATGAAATGTGCATATATCTGTCCTTACATAAGAGATGTCAAAAATGAAAGACTATGATGAATAAAGTAACTTAGAAAAGATAAATAAAGAGATAGGAAAGAGGAAAGGAATGATTACACCTCATTGGGTACATGAACCAATGTATGAACTTGGTGAGAACTTATCTATGTGTCGATACATAGTGATCAAATCATTGAATAAATTGGATTGAGTTGATAGATTTCTCAATATTCATATGTGGGTGTCTCAAGAACTCAATCCACTTTTAACTCCATCATTTACCATCCCTGATTGATCTATCATGGCCTATAAATAGATTTTATAATATTGTAAGTATGTCTAACCCTTTCATGTGGTAGCTCAATAACTCAAGTAGGCTATGACTCCATCATTACCCACCCATGTATAGTAGATGAATATTAAATTAAACTAAAAAAAATGCTAAAATTATCTAACTAGGTATATATAATTATGTGTTTTATCTCTATAACCACTCAGGTGTGTTAGGTGGCTCTAAGCCACTCAAGATTTCCAACCACTTTAAATGGCATAAGGCATGAAAATAGTGACAACCTAGAATATGATATAAAGTGTATACTTATTAGAGAATGACATCAAGTTTTCCATTCCATCTCATCAACCTATGTGTGACTTAGCATATGGAAACTATGTGCCATGCACATGCCCCTAATCTGATATATGAGTATACTAATTTGGGATTGATTATATAATAATTATGTTTGTCTATATACACTAAATTTGGGAGTGATCATGTTATGCATGATGCCCCCAAATTGAGTAATTAATATGAATCAGAGCTGAAATGAGTGTATTTAAGCAAAATCTAAACATAACTATGAAATCTATGGCTATATTTATAGAAATCTATATTGTACGTGATGTGTTATTCTAGCTAATCTAGACTACCCTAAAATTGGGGCTACTGAATAGTAATACCATGTAGTGGATATTAGTGACCTATGGTACTAGCATCCCAATCTAGGTGCTAATGTTTGTCTGATCCAAAATCTAAGTGACTAAACTACTTTTTGAGTCCTTATTTTTTCCTATGTTTGACCTATGTTTAATTTTCAAAATTGAGCATATGTGCTAAAAATGATATGTGAATAGCAATGCAGGATCTTGATCTCTTTTAAAAAACCTTTTGAATGCTACCTCTTTTGATGGTAGTTTATTACCTATACAAGAATTTTCCTCAAAATAAATAGTTATTCAAGATGTATGGGGCATGATGTTCATCACAACACCCAATTAGGAAGGGTATATGCATGAGGTCCCTCATGGAATCTAAAACTAGTGTGTGTAACAAGTAAATACAAGTGTCATGGTGGTGAAACATATAATAAATCATACATACAAAACACATGAGGCATGAAAAAATAGGCCAAGGGACCAAAATACAAGGTACATGGGCACATGTCACTAAAGTTGAGAAATAAGACATACAAGGACATGTTCAAATGTCTACATACATAAACAACAAGTAATTTATCTATATACACAATCAGGAAAGCACACCCAAGGGACATGGGCCCTTATCAAAGGCATAAACAAATAGAAATGGTGTAGGATCAAAGAGCAATGACATATTTAAATGCCATAAAAATAGAATAATCATAGGAAACACAATCAAGTCTAGACTAGGAAATCCAAAAATGAAAGTATGCATAACTATGTAGTAAAAATCTATGTAAATGCTATGATGTACATATGCTAAGTCTAAACTAGTGATAGTAAAAGACAATTGATAATGAGTATAAATGATCAATATAAATATATATCAATGCATAAAATGAAATTTATATAATATAAGGATAGAAGATAGTACTAAAAATTGTGTATAAAATGCCCCTAAGTGGGAAGATGTATCAAATGAATAAACTTGGATTGGTGTATATTCCCCTACTGGGTAGATGATAACAAGTCTAGATTAGTGTAGTGGACCTGAGTCCTGTATGTAATATGAAATCACTTGAAAATAACAAGTGAAGCATATATGTATGATAAAATTGGCTATACTAATATAACTAGCATATATAGTATTAGAAAAGTATGTAAAAATAGTCATTCATAAAATCTATACATTTTGTGTTTTCTAAGTAATATCTAAATGCTTTTTGTGTTCTAACATTTAATATTAAAAAATTAATTTCTTAGATATAATCTATGTATAAGCAAATGAAAATAAACTATGTACAAGGAGCAAGGGAGAAAAAAGTATGTACAACAGGGTAGGAACCATACTAACTAATGAGTCTCATGGGAGACTCACTATCACTATGACCTATGTCTAATAAAGGAACTATGATCATGCATGCTATGTGAAAGGGTAACTTTGATATCATAATATTTTTTTGTGGATTAATCTATGTCTAAATATGCATGTGTAGTGATGCTATAAGTTTACATCACTGACTATGGTTCCCTATGAACTATAGGGGTCTTAGGAAACCATCTGGTAGAAGAAGTTGTAGCTAACATAGGTGTCCTATGATGAGAACACCTAGAACCCAATAGTAATAATACTAACATAAATTTAGTAGAGTAAGGTCCTATAGAATATGTGACATATCATTGATGTAGGGGTCTTTCTAATAATGGTCTTGGTGAGAAGTATGTTTATGTGTCGATATCATAAGAGTAGACTTCATCTACATTGGTGGATTTGTTAAACTCTATGATTTATGAATATGATATATACTTCTATTTGTAAATAATAACTATGTATTATTTGGTAATGTTGTTAGAACTATAACTAGTGACTGTGTCAGAACTATAATTGGTAACTATGTTGGAACTGCCTGTGGGATGGGTAGAGGTTATTCATATGTCACACCCTCAAATTTTCTGATTTTATTTTTATGTATTTACTTCAATCATAGGTGTGTTTTATATGGGATGGCTTAGAGATATTGTAACCATGGCCTACCCAATAATATATTGAATACATTATCACTAGGTACTATTGGAAACCGACTGGCTATTTGTGCTCATCCAACCTATAATAGAGGAACAATATATATATATATATATATATATATATATATATATATATATATATATATATATATATATATATATATATTGGATCTCTAAATATGTCCATTGAAACCACTAATGACTATATATCTAGGTAATATATCCCACTCTATGTATCCCAAATGATATAAGAGTGACATAGTGCACATGTTAATGTTTGACCTATTATTCTCAGTGACCATCACCTTCTATGGAGGGTTGTTTAAACTCTTAATAGTTGATTTTGATCCATTTATATACTTTAGTATTCCCATTGATAATATATTATCCCATATTTCTTTGACTAAGTGGCACAAATTGGTAAATGTAGGAAAATTATTAAACAAGATGGCTTTGTGTAATGCTGGTAGGAGACTTTGTTTAAATATGTCTTGAAGCTCTCTGTCTATTATGGGGCTTGTTAATTTGGCTAATATAGTCTTATATCATAAGACATAATATGTGATAGGCTCATTCAAATTTTGTTTCAATTGTGTAACTTGTATATATGATATATTATCACTAATGTTGATGGATAAATTTGTTTTAAACATGTATGATAAAGTATAGAATGTTTTGATAGATTGATTTGGTAAATCATAGAATCATTGTAGGGATTAATCCTTTAAACTACATGGAAATAAATTTGTGAGAAACTAATTTTTGAAAATATAGTCTAAGCATGCTACATGAAAATCTCTAAGATGATGCTCTGAGTCACCCTTGCCATCATATAATTTAAGCTTAGGTGCCACAAAACTAGATGTCAAGGGAGTTTCCACTATGTGATGTGCCAAAGGTGTATGTAAGATAATGTTAGAATCCAAGATATGTGATTTCATATTGGTTCCCTTATTGAGATGTAAGACCTTAGATTATAGAGTATTAATATCATGCATAAGGGATTGTAAATTTAAAGTGGAGGAACTAGCCATAGGTAATGTATTTATCACTCATGGTTGTTGATTTATAATTTTCGGTTGTGCTAGTTGTGTTGGTTGAGTTGGCCCCACTGGAGGTGTAACAACATTATTAACTTGGAGAATTGAAGATTGACCATTTTTTTTGTCTTTAATTTCTAATATGGATTGTAAGAATTGTGTATGATCAAGAAGATGTTCCTAAATTCTATATTTAAATCCCTATTGTACCTCATCTTTGCTCATAATTATGGCATCAGTGTTAAGTGGAGGGAGAGTGTCTTGATTATCAATGTGTCTATCATCTTTATCTTGGTTGTCTTGTTTATATTTAGATGAATTATCATTAAAATCCACATAATTAGGGTGTGAAGGATACATATCTATAGTTATTATAGGTTTCTTATCCATATTATAGGATTGGATAGTAGGAATTTGAATATGCTCCAAAGGATTACCACCTAGTCTAACACTTCTTAATCAAATATATATATATTTTTTAGATGGCATATAGTAAACAAATTGGAATAGAGATACTAAAAGAGAATATGTGAACTCTAAAAATTTGAAAACAACTAATAAAAATAGGAAAAATAAAGGATACAAACCCTAAGAGAATCTATTGTTAGGATTTTTTAATTTAGGGTTTCTTTGAAAAAAATTAAATTATATTTAAATAAATTTAAATCCTAATATGAAATTGATTTAATGAGCTAGGTTATGCCAAAAATATAGATATAAATATGTATCCCTGACTTATTGCAAAAAAAATTGGAGAATACAAACTAGGGTTTGAAGCAATATTTGAAGTAAGTTAGGTTCACCAAATGTTCTAACCTTTTAGGGTTTTATTAAGTGTAAATCCTAAGTTCGATTAAAGGGTTGATTTGTCTAAATTAGTGAAATAATATGAAATAAATAACCACTAATTTTTTTTATATATTTTGACTTGTTTTGACATTCTAAAAATAGTAATGAATATGTGTAAATAAAGACTTATCTAGAAACAATTATCATGAAAGATTTGTGTGTTTAAAATTGGGTTAAAGATAGGTTTAAGTGTCATCAATAGGGTTCCTAAGTTAAATTATTCACTGGACAATAGTGCCCCACCTAGATAGTAGTTCTATGTGGATTTAGTGTCCTAAAAATGGTGTTAGTGTCCTATTTATAGGACTATTCCTATTTTTTGGGATCACCTATGCCTAGGTTTATGGGTTATATTTCTATGCACATGAAATTTGATTAATCTATAGTGTGCTTATAATAGCTAATTTAATTTGCAAACCCTAATCCTCCTTTCATGTATGGCATGAGCTAAAAATGTGTGTTAGTTAGTAAGATAGGATGGACATCCTCAACACCCCACTATGAAGAGGGTTTCTTACATACTAATACTCTAAAGAGGGATCAAGCTCAATTTAGTTCTTCCACTTAGTTCTTGTTGCAAGTGCAAGTGAATTATATAATGATAATGAACTTAAATACCTAGAGTGTGATTGAGATTGCAAATCTTTGAAATTTGGGCATAGGGAAACTATAAATGGTAATATTAATAATTAGGGAAGAATAAGGATTAATAAACTTTATGTTTCTCAACTTTTTCTTATTTGAATAGGTATTTTGTATCTATTTTCCATCCATTAGGTAGAGGTATAATAGTCTTGTATTTATAGTGATCCATAGCTTATGAAGATAATAAAATGTGATTAGGAAAGCCTTAGGAGAGGTACACTTTTTAAAATATATTTTTTACAAAGAGTTAAGGTAATGGAAACTAACACCATGTTGGGGACATTAGCGTCATGTGACTCTAGTGTCCTTAATGTGGTGCTAGTGTCTAACTAGTAGGTTGTTGGACATAATGGGTTAGGATCTGGGAATGTAGTTTTGGGACTATGTTTGAGTTGACTAGATATGTTTTTGGTTTGCACAATGTGTGGAAAAATGTGATAAAGGCTATATGATAGGACTAGGTCTAAGCTAAGAATAATATATCTCAAGTAACACACTTAGCATCTAAATGTCACTTTTAAGTGATTACACTTACACATTATTGTACTTGAATTATATCTTTTAAATAGGGAATTATGCATGTATGTTCCTTATTAGATATTCATTTGACATATATTACATAGACAAAGACATACTTCCAGTTATTATATCCATCTTGCCTATGAGAATCATTGATCATATCTATACTTATATTTTCCTTTGGGGGCATGATGCCAATCTCTCCTTGAGCCTTATATTGACATATATTTATTTCTATCACACATGTGTTCCATTTGATCCTACATTATTTATATAAATTCTTATCTTACATATACATATATACATAATTGGGTTTTTACATAACACATATATGACTATATCTTATTATGTAGAGGATTTTTTCTATATTAGAACATATTTTTTTCTAATTCACCACAATATTAACTGGAGGACACACCCACATTTTTACCTCCTTGTGTATTTATCCATATTACATTATTATCACATGGAACTTAGTCCATACCTCTTATTATATCTACTCCAAACCATGTTGTTTCCCGTAAATATCATAATCTTCATGGAGGATGCTTAACATAAATTGAGCCATATATGAGGAAATTTTATATGACATTAGTACTCACAAGAATAATATATTATTACTGAGACTTTTTGCATGTAAATTAGCACCCTAATCATTTAATGAAACAAATACACAAATTTATCAATAGTAATAGCTTTCATTATCTCATTTATTTTGTAAAATGCAAATAAATGATCTTGACAACTAAAGGTGAGGTATATATTTCTCTCTTTTTGATTTATAGGGTTATATATACTCATTCATTAATCATTTATATGTGTATCTCATTTTAAATTCAATAAATACATTTTATTTATGCAAATCCAAATAAGTGTCAATAATTTACATCCATTTAGAACATAAATGTATATTAAAAATAATTAATCTAGGTAATGAATATTATTAAAACTTCACATGGTCAATAAAACCTTTATTGAGATAAAATTTATAACTAAACATTAAAATTAATATTTTTTAAACAAAAATTTTGAATATTTAATTATGTGAAAACTTAGTAAATAATGTCAGGTTAAATCGTTGATCTCAAAAGGCATGATTAAATGAGATAATAAAAAAATCGGTCTTATTACCTTGGTAATAAATATTTCTATCCAATGGACACATTGTCTCAAGTTTGGCATGTTTATAAAAGTAGCCAAAAATATATATTTGAAGACACATCTACAAGAATTTGAAAAATAACAAATAATTGTTGTGTATGAACAATTCATCCTTTACAAAATATATGATTTATTCATATAATATGACATTAAAAAGCTATATAACATGTATTATGATATTATAATTTAAACAAATGAATGTAACATAAAAGGTCCACTAACAAATTAGAAGGTATAATAATGGGTTTTTTCCATTCATCTTGTATTACCCAATACACATTTGGAATTAACATGGAATCATTTTTCTATGCCTATGAGGCACTATATTTTAGAGATCTCTACTTTGTAATAGTAACACTTGTTCTAACTTGAGTTGAAAATATACTATTAGCCTATGTAAAGTTATTTATAAAATGTCTATTATGTATTTAATGATATGCATAAATTAATATTACTTTAGAAAAATATTAAAATATGAAAATTTCATATTACTTCAACACGTATAGGATTATGGTGATAATTTTCATAAAACTTAAAGAAGCATATTTTTAGAATTGAAATGGAATATTTGTGACACTATATAAATTTAAACAAGTGGAAACAAAAAATAATCTCTTCCTAATTAACTAATCATAACATGTATTTATGTTGGAAAGAATTACTCAATAGTTTGTATTTTGTGGAAGAATCATAACATTTATAAACCCCATAGAAATTTTAGTTAACATAATTTTAGGAGATTATAATCACATCTATAAACATGTCAGCATGTTTAATCCAATGACAAATTAAATTGAAACATTGCATATAAAATTATTAATCAATTAATTCATGGGGGGAATCATCAGACAAATGGGAATAGACCTACACAAATGGGATTATCAAAGTACTAATGAAACATATTAAATCACCTTATTTTTCTATATCTTCTACATTTTTTACTCATAATTGTTCAAATTTACAATGTTATGCTACCATTTTTAGATTATTATACTTACCCTTTTCCATTGTATTTTAATATAAGTGATTAGTTGGAATAATAGTGTTTTTTTTCCAAAATTTTCACCCCATAATGTTTAATCATAGGCATGTAATGTCCATTGATTTGATAAGGTGATAAAGATAAATAACTCTCATTTTGTACCTTCACCCAGTCAAGTTTAGTTTTAAGTTATGCATCAACATTTAAGTAATTTTATGACATGGAATATGTATACACATAATATTTATATTAACTTTACCACTTAATAAAATTTTATATCTTGTATGAGTCTATCACGTTTCAATATTTTTGAGTTACATACCTTAAAGGGTGTAGCAAGAAAGGCATGGGTAGACTATTGGTGCTTTATAAGATTGATGTAGCTTTGTATCATTCCTACCATTTTTTAGACCACTTGATATCAACACAACCTTATCCTATTTACTTCACTAAGCATTTTCTCCACTCTTTCACCCTCCTCTAGTAATTTTTTCCCTTTTTTAACTCTTCTTAAGCCTAAAACCCTTTTTGAAAATTTACAATACAAAGTCAAGTGGGCTAACTTATCATTCTAATTGATACTTGATACTATCAATTAAAAATATAAAGTTTATTGTAACACCTCCATTTCCATAATTTATTTTAAAAGAGAAGAGAATAATTAATATATATTGTGCATCTTCTTATCCACCATTCTACTTGAGGAGCAAGCTTAGGGTTTTATACTTATTTTCAAGAGACAGATCTTATCTTGTGGAGAAGTCTTTTATATTAATTAATATGTTTTTCAGCCGAGATATTATTTATCTTTATCATCCTTACATACCAAAACAATCTCTTGTGAAGCACGTTTGCCAAGGGAGAGATTGAGGCTTTGCGGTTTCATCTTCAAAGTTAAGTATTCCTAACTTTATTCCTCCTTTGTAAGAATAGATATATATGCATTTGAACTTATCTTCCATGAATTAGGATTATGTATACATTGACATTAGTACATGTCTCCTATGCATGTTTACATTTCATGTGTATTACCTCTGCTTTGTGCCACAAGATTTGGTGAGCACTATATTAGATTTTAATTTACTTGTTATTAGTGTAGTGAATATGAAAACATAGGATTTAGTTAGGGTTATTGCATACTTTTGCTTGACTAGAGAATTTGGAACTCTCCCTAGAGATATTATTATGGCAAGATATCCCTTGGCTATGTCTATCAGATCCATTTTGGTCATGACCTTTAATATATAATGTATCCACAATCAGAAGTGTAAGTAGGATTTATCTTCTATAAGCTAGGATTGATTTATAGATCTACTATATTTCCCATTTCATATATTTTGGTAAACCTGACATGAATATAACCCTTTGTAGATATTGTTTCATCCCATCATTTTATCATATTATTATATTTTTCCATATTTTTAATACTCTATCAAACCTATTAGTATAGTTATAATAATTGTGTGTAGATTTAATACACAGTCATATCAAAGTGAATCCATTCTATTTGTGTAGGCATTCACTAAACATAGGTAACTAGATTTATCTTATTGATATAGTATTATTCTTCTGTCAAATTCTACAAATTAAGTTGACCTAGTCAGCTCTATTTGTAGTGTTTATTTTTGGCAGTCATGTTCTACCAACTAAGTCAACCTAGTTGACATAGTTTGTAGTATTTATTTTTGGTAGATAGGCTATAACAACTAAGTCAACCTATTAAACTTATTTTTTAGTATTTTTTTTTAGTATATAGGGTCTTCAAAATTATTTCAAGATAGTTGACATACTTGGTAATACTTCAAAATAACATTTGAGAATTAAAACATAAAAAAGTTCATTCTTAACAATCTTCAAGCCCACCAAAGTTCCTCTCTTTATTTTGTTTGTCATTTTAGTACTTTATTTTAGTTATTTTTTATGCAAGTTAGTAGTCTTCAAAAATTATAGCTCTACAACAAACTAAGTTGACCTGCTCTACTTAGTTCTATAGCTTGTATTTTGTCTAAAAGACTGAGTTGATATGTTTGACTCTATTATTAAGGACTTTTGATTCTATAGAATAATAACAATCTAGTCGAATGTATTCATTAATTTTTACATACAATGTCATTTGAACCAACTCTGTACTATTCTCAATAAAATAATTAACACTTATTTTCTAGTAATTAATTCACATTTTCTTTTCAGTTATTTGAATATTTATATTAACTCACATAGTCCAAATAGATGGTTTTTCAAATTAAAATTTAGCTACACTATTTTACTCTTTTACACACACTACCAAATCACATAACACTAAAAATGAATTTAAACACTTATCTTACCAAGGCCTACCTACTTGGATTTCATCACCAAGGGATAAGTTGACTTAGTTTTCTAGCCAAGTATAAATATGTGGTTAATGGTATATATTGGAAAATAACTTGACAAACTTATTATTCTAGGATTATGAAGTGAGGGGGAAGGCCCCAATACCAAGCCAGTACCAGTACCAATATAGATCCTTTTCAACCCAAACTACCTGAAACCAAATTTAAATTGATTTTTAGTTCCTTCTTACATCCAAATCTCTATCACATTAATTACAGACTTTATTATAACTTAATATTACTTAATAATGACCACTTAGATAACTTTTAATTTTTGGCTATTACTTTCTCTCTGATCATTGTATTCTATATTTTAAAAAATACACTAGCCAACATTGGTGAAATATTTGTGTTGTGTGTTCCAATTACAACAAACACATTAATTTGATTGCTTATATGTTTGCTTTCATATGCTTAGAAATAATCTTTCTTCTTTTTAAAACACTATCATATGTGTCAACATAGTCTCTCATTAATTAATTCACCTTTTCTTCCTAAAATACACAATTCACCTATTCAACTCTATATTCTTGTTATTCAATCAAAAGTTTCTCTCTATAGTACTAAGTCCACCCAGTTGACATAGTAGCTCTAGGATGACCTATTTTTTTGTTAGCTAATTTTGCCTTCATATAGATTCCTACTTCAAAGAAATAATAAGTCAACTTGATCAACTTAGTACCTGTGTGATGACCATATTATGGGTTTGGTAAATTTTGTCTTCATTTTATGTCTTTCTATCTGAATAGTACATAGTCAACCCTATCAACTATATATACCTTAGTTGATACTATTCTGCATGTGGTTATCTAGTCTTATTTCATAATTATGTCATCTTTTCATCCTTCACTTAGTTAATGACATTGCATAATTAATTATCTATATTAGAACCTCACTTATTGTATTACTTCAGATGAAACTATTCAATTTCTTCCTTCATCTTTTCTTAATCCAAAACCAATCACTACACAATGTAATATAGCTGGGGTCTTTCATTCTAGTCTTTATAACACCAATTTTGGGAATCCTCCACCCAATATGTCAGGATTAGGAGCACAATTGATTACCTTGTATAAGCAACTAAACACAAAATTTAACTAGAAGTAACAAGTAACTAGAAATCAGAAACAACACAGAATTTGAGAGACAATAAAATCTTGTATTCAAATCATCCAGAAAGAAAATAAAATAAAGAAGATGCCACACTCTTCCCACACCTCAAAGGCTTCCCACACCTCTAGGGCTCCCAGTAATTCTCCTTCAATATTTATCTCTCTCAATTACGGTCATAACAAACAACTCAAACACAGAGTTGTTGTTCACCTCCACTAGTCAATAACAATACTGTTAGTACACAAGTACTCAAATCACTCCAAGTAAATCTCCCTTGAACTTGCAACAACCTACAAATAAACCTAGTTTTACACACCTACAAACCTAGATCTTACAATTAGAAGGATCTCTTCCTTGTCCTTGATTACAATACAGCCCCATGAGTCTATTATATAGAACCCATGCAAAAAATAATTAGACTTCCTAATTACAATAATTAGACACGTAGCTCAAGACTAAAATTAGTCTTTTACATGCAAACAACCGATTTGTTAAACTAATTGTTCGTCAACTAGCAGTTCTAGAACTTCACAGGCGATCGATGTCAGTCCTTGTCTATCTAAAGATGACCAATGTCAACCGATCTCTGACTGATGCCAGTTGCTCTGTACACTAGATATGACCAACATAAATTGGCTTGCTGACGTCAATTGCTTTGCAACTCAACAACCTCTTTTGTTTTCATACTTGTGAAGCTTTTAGCTCCACAACCTAACAATCTCCCACTTGGAGACAAATAGCTACACCTGTACCTATACCTGTACATCATCTAATTTTGTTTCCTATCTTATATCCCTCTTCAAGTTCAATATTGAAGACCAACCAACACACATCCTATGGTGCTATGCCTGTCATCTAAGTACCCTGCCACATCTGATTCTACATACCTATGTAGAGAAGTGTTTGACCCTGCATCGCATGTATACCTACTACTGGTCCCTCTCAAATACTTGAGAATCCACTGAACTACTTTCCAGTGCTTCTTTCCTAGATTAGCCATGAGCTCACTGACAACACCCACTACTTGGGCAAAATCAGGTCTAGTACACATGTACTCAACCTCATCATGTGAATTGGGACAATGTTCTATGAACTGTCCATCCATAGGTGTGCTAACCAGTTCTGCATCCTGCATCTTGAACCTCACCACTACCTTATTCACACAATCATCCTGAGACAACATCAACCTGTGATCTTCCCTATCTCTAGGAATACTCATGCCAAAGAATTTTGCTACTTCCAAATTTTTCATGACATACCTCTAAACTGACTTTTCCTTTAGCTCAGCAACTCCCTGCATGTGTGACCCTACAACAAGCATACACACTACATACAGTAACAAGATAATGTATCTAATATTATCCAACCTAGTAAAGGAAACACAATGGTTAAACCTCCATTATCCTATAACCTGCTCAAGACCATATACCCTAGCCTTCCATCTCACATGTCCATTCTCTCTCTTCTTTGACCTGGGAATCCATTCATCTTTTAGTGCTTTCTCTCTAGTTGGCAACTCTAACGAATCTCCCATTTGGTTCTCATCCAAGGAATTAACTTCCTCATTCATGCCATGCTCCCACTGTTTCTTGGATTCTACCTGCTCTGCTTCTTTAAAACTTCCTAGTTATTGACCATTAGTGAGCAACAAGTAGTCTAAAGAAGGGGAATAATGAATTTGAGGTTAATTACACTTTTAGTCCTCCTCATGGGAATTTAATACCCCTTGATAGCTTGCTTTCCACCCAAAATCCATTCCCTAGTTGACCTTGGTCTACACCCGACTGATGTCGAATCCTCCTGATCATCGATGCCAGTTCCCTGATCAACATCGGTGTCCACTTGGTCACCGATGCTAGTTCCTTGACCGACGTCAGTCACCACCTGCCTAACACCATTGACTCTAATTTGCACATGACCGATGTTGGTACCTGCCTATTTGACGTTGGTTCTACTTGACTGACGCTGGTAACTATGTTTTTCTGTGAGTGATGACTTTTTACCCGTGAGCTTACCTTGGATCAAAACCCTATCCAAACTACCCTACTCAAAATTATTCAACCCCTATGATTGATCTTTGTCCATCATCTTCTCCTGGAAAACCAAGGCTTTCTTTTTCTTGTCAAAAACATCAAATTTCCTCTTTGTGCAATAGACCCGATCCTTTCTTCTAGCATGAATTTCAAGAAACCTCACTTTCTTCTATTGCTTACAAAAATCTTGATCTATGCTTTTCAGATCTGAAATCTTACCCTTTGACTCAAGAACATGCATCCCCTTCTTATTCATGTGACCAAGCCTATGGAGCCACATCTTTGAATCTACAGCTGAAGTAGATAAACCAGAAGGAGAATCAATAATACAAGTAGATAGATAAAGAGTACCTAATTTCTTACCTCTTGCTAAAACAAGTGCACCCTTGGAAACTTTCCAAGAGTCCACTGTGAGATTTACTGTGCATCCCTCACCACCCAACTTTCCTACATAAATCAAATTTTGCTTCAGGATTGGGACATGCATGACCTCCTTCAACACCCATGTGTTTCCTGTCTACAATTTTAGCTACACTTTCCCTTTGCAACCATTTGACAAGGCTTACCATCCCCTAAATAAATCTCTCCAAAGTCCCCTTGGACATAATCATGAAAAGATGCTCTATTTGGGGTTGCATGGAAAGAGGCACCAAAATATAACACCCAAGATTCCATTTTATCCAAGAAACATACAAGAGCATATTGTGCAACAATATCTGCAACATCTGCTTCTTCATTTCCTTCATGCTGATCTTTAACTGACCTGTAATCTTTCTTTACATGCCTTACCTTTCCACAATTCCAATAGATTACTCTGCCATACCTGGATTTGGATCTCCTGCCTATCTTTGACCTTGATTTCCTTTGCTCGATCTTCTCTCTTTGCCTTCCCCTGCTTTCAACACTTAAAGCATTCCCTGATGATTCACCTGTGCTTTTCCTACAAATTTCTTCATTCAAGATTACACTAACAACATCATCAAATTTTAAGATATTTGAAGCAGACGTAGTATTGCTAACTGCCATTACCAAACTATCCCAACTTTCAGGTAATGAGCATAAGATTAGAGGAGCCTTACTTTCATCATCAAAAATAATATTGACTTAAACTAACTAGTTTACCAAACCATGGAAATCACTAAGATGACTATGTATAGATCCACCTTCCAACATTTGCAAATTAAATAATTTCTTCATAAGAAATACCTTATTTAAAGCTGAGGGTTTTTCATATAAATTTGCCAAATATCCCATTAACTCTACCATTGTCTTAGCCTGTGATAAGCTGGAAATCATAGATGATGCTAGGCTCAACCTTATAGATCCCAGAGCCTTCTAATCAAGAACCTTCCATTCTTCATCGTCCATATCCATGGGCTTGCATGCAACCCCATCCAATGGTAAGTATAGATCTTTCTGATACAGATAATCTTCTATCTGCATCCTCCATAATTGGTAATTCTTGCCGTTAAACTTCTCCATTCTTAGCTTACTTTCTTCTACCATTGTTATACTCCCACTCAATCAGAAACCCCTGAGAGTGACCTGTAATCAAACACAAACCTGCTCCCTATAACCTCGCTTTGATACCACTTTGTCAGGATTAGGAGCACATTTGATTACCTTGTATAAGCAACTAAACATGGAATTTAACTAGAAGTAACAAGTAACTAGAAATCAGAAACAACACAGAATTTGAGAGACAATACAATCTTGTATTCAACTCATCCAAAAAGAAAATATAATAAAGATGCCACACTCTTACCACACCTCAAAGGCTTCCCACACCTCTAGGGCTCCCAGTAATTCTCCTTTAAGAGTTCTCTCTCTCAATTATGATCACAACAACAACTCAAACACAGAGTTGTTGTTCACCTCCACTAGTCAGTAACAATACTGCCAATACACAAGTACTCAAAGTACTCCAAGTAGATCTCCCTTGAACTTGCAACAACCTACAAATCAGCCTAGTTTTACACACCTGCAAACCTAGATCTTACAATTGAAAGGATCTCTTCCTTGTCCTTGATTAAAATACAGCCCCATGAGTCTATTATATAGATCCCATGTAAACAATAATTAGACTTCCTAATTACAATAATTAGACACACAACTCAAGACTAAAATTAGTCTTTTACATGCAAACAACTGGTTTGTTAAACTAATTATTCATCAAATAGCAATTCTGGAACCACATAGGCAACTGACATCATTCCTTGTCTGTCTGGAGATGACTGACATTGGCTGATCTCTGACCGATGTCAGTTGCTCTATACACTGGATATGACCGACGTCAGTTGGCCTGTTGATGTCAGTTGCTTTACAACTCAGCAACCTCCTCCATTTGCATACCTGTGAAGGTTATCTAGTCTTATTTCATAATTATGTCATCTTTTCAGCCTTCACTTAGTTAATAACATTGCATAATTAATTATTTAGATTAGAACCTCACTTATTGTATTACATCAGATGAAACTATTCAATTTCTTCCTTCATCCTTTCTTAATCCAAAACCAATCACTACACAATGTAATATAGTTGGGGTCTTTCATTCTCGTCTTTCTAACACCAATTTTGGGAATCCTCCACCCAATACCCTTCCTCCCATCAATAATAATAATCCCCCTCTTAACAACACTAGTACCTCCTTTCAAATAGTAATGCAAAAATTGACACAACTTAAATTCTTTCACAAATAATTCAACAAATTGACATCATGAAAATAACTAATCATTCTAAAATGATGTAAATGCAATAACATTTATTACACATGACTATTCAACCACCTCAAGTCATCATGTCTCAACCAAATGATAATTTTTTTCCTTCCTCTTATAGGTGATAATGGGAATATCATCCCTCAACCTACTTTGCATAATAAAAATATTCAACATATTCAAAATAAACCTTTAGATCCATTCATTGAATCTATATATATTGGAAACATTTCACCAACTATCACATATGATGGGACTCAGGACCCTACTATCTTTCTTATTGTTTATGGTTATCTCTATAAGGAATGGGTCCAAATTAACACCTTTTCTACCACCAATCTACTATCCAAACCTTTGTTGGTGATGTACTTGAATGGTATAACCAACTTCCCACACATTCAATCTCATAATTAAAGGATTTATTTAATTCTCTAGTGAAGGAATTCCAATGTGATAACCTTCCTAAAAATTACCTTACCCATTTCATCAATGCAAAATAACTTCCAAATAAATCTACTCACACTTTCATCCAATGATAAAAGTATTTAGCTCATAAAGTGGACCATAATGTGAATTATGATACTCTTTTAAAACTATTTTTTATTTCTCTTAAATATCCCCTTCAATACAAAGTTCAAAATTTTTCACCTAAATCTCTAGAAACAGTGTTAGACCAATAAAAAAGGAAAGACTTCCTTATGAGTCAATTTGAAACACCTCCAACAAATAGTAAAGAACCTTTCCAATCATTTTATCATAAAATTGATTCATAAAGCCTTTCCAACCTCAAAATTAATCATCCAATTAAACCAATTTTAACCTAACCAACCCTCCCTTGAATTTAGAACAAGTTAAGAATAAATTTCCACCCTCTAAACCCATGCAATTTGATCCTTCCAAACCTCCCCCAAAATGGTACAATATTGATAATTTTTATTGGTGACATGCTACTATATGTCATTACTATGAGTCTTGTCATTATATTCATCAATTTATTCTTACATCATTACTTGGTTGACATTTAACTCTTGATACTCTAGAAAAATAATGCTATCAAGACTATCTTCAAGCCTCATAAATTCAATCTAAAGAATCACAATCACATCAACATCAACTACCTAGTGAACAAAAAAAATTATCTCACACCTATACCTCATCTAATAATGTTTTTCAAACCAAAGTTGATCCTTCTTCCTACAAAAATATGGAAAGGATAGATAACATGAACAACTCTAAACATATCATTGCATCCATGGAACCTGAACCTCTCTAGTCACATGAAGCAAATGAGTACCTAGTTGGAATTCCTACTCCAAATCATATCATACATGGTCCTTATTTACCTCCTTTACCTATTCATACTTCTCCTATAAATCCTATTTCAATTTCAACATCTTAAAAATCTAACAAACTAACACATTTACTTCTCTCTAAGCACCTACTAATCCAATGTAAATCATTTTAATAGTTCAGTGTTACCTCACTCCACCTCACATATTGGGACATCTTGTGATTCCCATCACTACATCAACTTACCCATTGGGGAATCTTAAGATACCCATTCTTATTGTATAATGCATAACAATAAACAAATTCAGATTCAAGAAATATTTTGAGACATATAGGATTGCAATTTACATGTTTATATTTGGTAAATATGTTAGCATAGATCTTGTTATTTTTTGTCTCATTTTTTTTGTTTTTGTGCACTTTACTTCTTTTATCACACTCAAATAGCATCATTTTCACCTTTGGGTTCTTTAGTTTTCTTACAAAATAAATTTGGAATTTGTTTTCATTTTGTTTCCTATATATCTCTTTCATTTATGTCATTCTTTGCCTCTGTAACTTTATGATTATTTACCCCCCATTATTTAGCATTCACCTCATTGGTGTTCACCTTATGATTTTTGGTGTAAGACTATGGATAGGACTAGGATATCCTAACAAATTAACACATTAAAATTTATTTAAATCACTTTTTTGGATGACTACTACTTTTATTAGTGTTTGTGTTAGATCCGTTATAGGTTAGTATGGCTTCTCTAGTGACATGCCTATTATAGCATAGACTCATCCCTTTCATAACACTATTTTACCTCATTTTGATCATCTATGAGCATATTCATCATTGTATCACTTATTACATAGATGGATCACTTATGATCCCCATATTTCTCCTATTTCCTTTCATTTGAGGCTCACATCAATCAATTTTGGGATTGCACACTTACTTGTGGGCAATTCTAGGAGTTTTTAGACACCTTAATCTTTAGCTCCTTTTCTCTAGTGACCAAATGTAATATCTCTTGTGTTTTTGACATATTTTCCTCATGTTTGGTTTTCCAAATCCATATGTAGGAGGAGGAATAAAAAATACAAAATAAGTTAAAATCCAAATCATAAAATATAAAAAAGGCAATGATTAAAAGTAAAAAAACAATATTAAAAGTTATATCAAACCAAAAGCCATGATCTATATTTGCCACATCTTCTATCTTAGTCAAAGCTAAAATTCCATAGTTGGCCTCGCGATAGAGTCGAGGTCCATTGGGGTTTGGTAGGTCAACATATTGGGGTAGGAGGTCCCATTATATCATATACTATTTAATGCCACATACTTTCTCACATAATTACCCAATCCTCACAATAGACTGATAGCTCTATAAGGGGTGCTAACGAATGAGGAACAAGTTTTGGGAAGGTAGTTCAATTTTAATTTTCATTTATATAGCCTTCATGAGTCAATATATGTACTTCACTTGTTAGCCCAAAATTTGTGTCCATTAGTCAAAGTGTCCTAATTCCTTGGTTTTGATAGTTCTTATCCTTTCTCACTTGCCTAGTGTGTCTCATTCTTTATAAGTATGTTCACATCACCCATATGGTACCTCAAATTCCTTGTTTACATCATATTTTCTCTAATATTCCCCTTATTGGATATTACTTTTAGTTGATCACATCCTTGATCACAACTACCTTATTACACCTCTTCATTTATAGTTTGTGAGTTTCATTATAAGGCCTTAGATAGGACCAAGCCTTCCTCACAAACACACTTACACCATTTTTTTACCACACCATCTCATTATCATACTATTCATGTCATTAGGTGGTTATGTTTTCTTACATTGGATCATAGAACAAGCACTAAGTTTGAGTTTTCATCCTTTAGAGAATTTGATTTTCATCTATCTATCATGTTATTATTTGATTTTTATGGATTTCACTTATATTCACATATAACATTTGGCATTATTAATGTATGACTTCTTCATTTTTATCTTATATCTTGACTTATTTTTCATATTTAGTCATTCATGTTTTTATTTATTTTTTTATTCAACATGATTATCTTACATGGGATTACTTTTCACTTTCTTACATATATTTGATAAAGTTTTCTTCCATTGTCATTCATGTTTTACATGATTCCAAACATGATCTATAATGGTCTACATTCCTTTTTTACTTTTATGTTTCACATAATTTCCAATGTGATTTAGTGTCTTATACAATCATTTATCCTTCATTTTTCATCATTTTTTCATTTACATACTTGATCTTTTGGTTCTAATTTTTCCTTAACAATATTAATTTTCCAATTTTTATAAGTAATTCATTTATAATTTATCCATCCTATGTACACACACATTGCTACTATTGTTAGTCTTGTATCCCTAGGGTTTCTCAAGTACAAGTATTGTTATGGTACTTTTATTTACATTTTATTTTAGCTTTAATTTATGTATGTCTTTTTTATTTATCTTGGTTTCATGTGTTGCTATGTTCTTTCTTGAATCAACACCCCCTATTACACTTATGTGATATGTGATGAGATTCGAGTGGGTCTTATGTATACACAATATTTTTATTAACTTTACCACTTACTAATACTTTATATCTTATAAGAACTTGTCAAGTTTCAATCTCTTCAAGTGCATGCCATAAAGGGTGTATCAGGAAAGTTTTGGGTTGACCATTGGTGCTTCACAATATTATTGTGGCTTTGTATCATTCCTAAAATTTTTCTTACCTCTTGATATCAACACAACCTTCTCATATGTACTTCCCTAATCCTTGTCTCCTCTCTTTTACCCTCTTCTAATAATTTTTCACCTTGATTATCCATTTTTAAGCCTAAAACCCTTTTCAAAAGTTTACAATACAAAGTCGACTAGGCCAACTTAGTATCCTTATTGATACTTGTTATTATCAATTAACAATAGAGATTTGACTTTGCCAACTTAATATTTTAATTGATATTTGTTATTATCAATTAATAATATATAGTTGATTGGGTTGACTATGTTGGCAAAACTTTTGAAAAGGTTTAGGGTTATATTCAACTATATATACACATCCATTTATATCATTTATTATAAAAGAGGAGAAAAATAATTAATATAAATTGCACATCTGTTTATACACCATTATACTTGAGGATCAAGTTCAGGGTTTCATACTTTTATTAATAATATGGATCTTGTCTTATAGAGAATTCTTTTGGATGCATTGATAGGTTGTGTAGCCTAGAGATGCTTTATCCTTGTCATCCTTACATACCAAAACAACCTCTTATGAATCACCTTGTATAAGGCATAGATTGAGGCTTGGTATGTTCATCTTCAAAGGTGAGTATTCCTAGCTTTATTCCTCCTTTATAAGACTAGATATATATGTATTTGCACTTCTCTTGCATGAATTAGGATTGTTTATACATTTATGTGAGTATATGTCTCCTATGCATGTTTAATTTTCATTTTTATTACCCCCACTATGTGACACAAGCTTTGGTGAGCGCTAGATTACACTTTAATTTATTTTTATTAGTTTATTGAATATGAAAACATAGGATATATTGAGTGTTATTGCATTATTTTACTTGACTAGAATCTTTCAAACTCTCCTTAAAGATATTATTATGGTAAGAGATCCATTATATAGGTCTATCAGATCCATCTTAGTCATGACCCTGGATATCCAATGTATCCACAATTGAAAGTGAAAGTAGGATTTATATTCTCTAACATAAGATTGATTCACAAATCTTCTACATTTACCATTACATACATAATTATTAGATTAAACAAAATACAGAGAGAAAATGAGATTGAGAATAGTAGAGCACACATTCAACGTATTCAACCAAGCATGAAGGCCTATTAAATAGGCAAAAAAATGAAATACCCATGAAGCATGAGACGGGTATAAGAAAACTAACCTACGTCAGCTTGCATGAAATAGCAAAGACTGAATAAACAACTAACCTCTTAACCAAAGTGGTTAAGGCAACTAACCAACATAAATTACCTTAGTAAATAACCTAAGGTAAATACAATAATATGCTAACACCCTTCCTTATTGACTAAACCAGAAACAAGACCAAGTTTATCTCTAAATTTTATGAACTTGTCTGTACCAAGTGGTTTGGTCATTATATCAGCTAGTTGCTCTACAGTGGGGCAGTAGAAGAGATTGATGTCTTCATTTGTAACCAACTGTCGAATGTAATGATGGTGAACCTCAATGTGTTTGGTCTTGGCATGAAATATTGGATTCTTCACCATCTTTAAAACACTTTGGTTGTCACAAAAAATTGGAGTAGAATTTGATGACTCAAACTGAAGATCCTCCAAAATTTTCTTTATCCACATGGTTTCACAACCTGCACTAACCACAGCTTTATACTCTACTTCTATTGAAGATAATGCTACTATAGTTTATAGTTTGCTCTACCATGAAAAAACTCTTGAACCAAAAGTGAAAACATACCCTGTTGTAGATTTTCTTGAATCAATTGAACCTGCCCAATCAGAATCAAAATATCTTGAAAGTTCAAAATCTACAGACTTCTTATACAGTATGCCAAAGTCAAGAGTACCTTTGACATATCTTAATGCTCATTTTTCAGCTAACCAATGGACTTCCTATGGTTTAGACATGAAGTGAGATAGAAAACTCACTGCAAAACAAATATCTGATCTAGTGGTAGTGAGGTAAATGAGACTACCCACTAGCTGCCGATACACTGTTTCATTGACCAGAGGTGAATCAGTGTTTGTTGAAATTTTAGCTCCTGCTTCCATAGGTGTGTGAGTTGGATTACAATCCATCATTTTGAACCTTTCTAGCAATGAACTGGTATACTTATTCTGTGACATGAATACAGTATTACCACTTTGCCAAAACTCAACACCTAAACAGTATTTTAGTAGTCCTAAGTCTGTCATGTCAAAAGTACAACAAACATCAACTTTCATTTTCTAAATGAGACTAGTACTACTCCTAATGATGTCTATATCATCAACATATATAATGAGAATCAAGATATCATCACCAAACACCTTTACATAGAGATTTGGTTCTGAGTTACACCTTTTGAAACCTGACTCCCTAAGATATGAGTCTATTTTTGTATACCAGGCTCGAGGAGCCTACTTAAGTCCATACAAGGACTTGATCAACCTAAAAATAAGATGTTCCTTACCAAAAACTTAAAAACCCTATGGCTAAACCATGTAGACTTCCTCCTCTAGATCTCCATTCAAGAAAGCAGTCTTTACATCCATTTGGTGCACCTGCCATCCAAACTGAGCAGCAATAGCAATAATCAAATGAAAAGTTACCATCCTGGTAATTAGAGCAAAAGTATCCTCATAATCAACCCCTTCCTCTTGTGCATAACCTTTTGCAACAAGTCTAGCTTTGTGTTTGTCCAAGGAACCATCTGCTTTGTATTTTACCTTATAAATCCACTTACAACCAATGGATTTCTTCCCTGGTGGTAGTTCCATCAACTTCCAAGTATTATTTTTCATCAAGTAATCATATTCCAATTGCATAGTTGATTCCCACTTAGACTTCCCTTTGGCCTCTGAAAAAGAATTAGGCTCAAATACTTGTGAAACATCAGTTGTTAGAGCAAGATTAACATGCTCACCTCTATTACCAAACTGCTTTCCCGATCTCAGTCTTCTACCTTCCACACCTTGTGGAAAGTCTCCTTCTTTTAGTGCTTCAATTGTGGTAGTATACCACTTTGGCTTATTTGGTTGTGATGTTGGAACCTCACAATGACCTGTATCAATTCCCTCCCTAGAATGTGATTCCACTGATGAACAAGAATCCTACTCATTTTTCACATTATAACTAATAATGGAATCATTAGATAACAATGACTCAATATCTGAAACTTGACCAGTTGCTGTGAAGTATGGAATTTGTTCATTTACTATGACATCTCTATTTACCACAAATTTATTAGTAGAAACATCAAGTAATATTTAGGCCTTTGACTGATCACTGTATCCAACAAACATGTATGTTTTAATTTTTGCATCCATATTTTTTCTCTTTTGACTAGGAATAACTGCAAAAGCTACACAACCAAAAATTCTAAAATCACTTACATCTGGAGTTAGACCTAACCAGGCCTCCTCTGGAGTCAAATTCTCCAAAGCTTTTGTAGGACTTCTGTTGAGGATGTATACTGTTGTATTCATTGCCTCTGCCCAATACCTATATGGGACATTTCTACTTTGGACCATACAACGAGTCATGTCCATCACCGTCCTATTATGCCTTTCCACAACTCCATTCTACTACAGAGTGTAATGTGTAGTGTATTGTTTGTGTATGCCTTCAGTGGCACAAAACTCCTTGAACTATTTTGAGATGAACTCACCCCCATTATCTGTTCTAACAGATTTCACTGGCCATCCTGCCTATTTTTCAACCATAGCTTTCCAAGTAGGAAAGTTAGAAAAACAATCAGATATCTTCACTAGAAAGTATACCCACTTTTTCCTAGAGAAATCATCAACCAGTAATAGGAAATAACGGGCACCAGAAGGGGTAGGTGTCTACATTGGACCATGAAAATCTGCATGTACCAAATCCAATACTCCCTTTGCTCTCAAAGCTTTACCAACATCAAATGAATGTCTAACTTGCTTCCCCAACTGACATCCAGTACATACATGATGACTATGCCAAATAGAAGGAATCCCCTGAACCATCTTAGTCTTACTCAATGTAGTCAAATACTAAAAATTCAAATGCCCATACCTTTCATGCCATAGTGAACTTGTGCTATCAACCACTGCAAGTGCACTTTCCTTTGCTTTGATTGGATCTACAAGCTTATACAAGCCTTTCTCACCGATCCCAACAACAATAATCTTGTTATCTTTAGTGGTGACTAAACATTGTTATTCTTGAAATTTTATAACAAAATCAGATTTTGAGGTGATCTCACTGATTGAAAGAAGATTTTTGTTCATATCCAGTACACACCTAACATTCTTGAATGTATAATTTACTGTACTATTAAAACTTATATGAACATTACCAAATCCTTTCACAAAATATGTTGTACCATCTCCCAAAGATACAGATTCATTACTACTATTATCTTCAACAAAATCCACATACCAGTCCTTATGGCATGTATAATGACGAGATGCCCCTGAATCAAAGTACCAAGCTTGATCCACCATAGAATTACCACTGGAAGCCATGAAAGTAAAATCTGGTGATTCCCCGCCTTCACCTTCAGCTACATTCACATGATGAGCTTTCTTTTTGGGGTTAGCCATATCCTGTCATCTTTTCCTGCAATCTTTCTTAAGGTGACCAGGTTTCTTACAGTAAAAAAATTTCCATTTAGATCTCTTATTACCACTTACTTGTGAAGATTCTGATGGATAGCTATTTTTACCAGACTGCTTACCCTTTTCCTTGATAAAGAATGCACTCTCTGTGGAAGTGGATGTAGGCAACACTGCCTGCTCCTGTCGTCTCTCCTTTTGCAATAGCAATGTAGACAATGTTTCAAAATCCAAAGTCTACATCTCAACAATCATGTGCAAGGACTCCAAAAATGACTCAAATTATGGTGGAAGATTTTGCATAACAAGAGCAATCAAATCTTACTCATCAACAGGTTTTTGCACTGCTTTTAATTGGTCACTGATGTCCTTGATCTGCAATAAAAACTTAGAAATGGAGCCACCTTCCTAAATATTAGTGGAAAAAAATAAATTATTCAAATAAAACACTCTACCGACATCAGAAGCCTGATATTTTGAAGATAAAGTTTTCCATAAATCTGATGCTATAGTCGCATTTCTGACCTCTAAGATTAGATTATCTGCTACTGATAATTTTAACAACATGAGAGCCTCATGATAATGTTTATCATAGTCATTGGTAGCAGTGGTAGGCCTTTCCTCTTTACTGAGCACTACTTGATCAATATTCAGATATTCACATATTGTCAAAACCTTGTGACTCCATAAACTAAAGTTCTTGCCAGTCAATTTTTGAGAATCTGGTAGTAACAAGTGTTGAATACTAGCCATTTTACCTAGTTTTTCATGAAAATGATAAAATTGAAAAAACTATAATGATTTTTTTTTTAAATTCCTTCTACACACTGGTTCTATATTGACACTGAACAACCTTATCCATTTTCAGCAACAAACTCAATACCATTTGCAAGATCACAAAAAATCTACCACTGAAACAATTAAATCGAGAAAACTACAATTTTGATTTAAAAAATTCTTTCTCCATTGATATCCAGATAAAAAACCTAGAAAATGGTAAAATTTTTAGTTTTTTGGACGCTTCAGCGGTAGGTCCCCAATAACCCTTATTGGCTAAAGTTTTGATTTATTTCAATTAAAAAAATAAAAATAATTGAAATATAAAAACTTTAGGCTAAAAATTTTATAAAAAAATTTAGCCAATCAGAAAATTGGCCTACCTCTAAAACTTCAGGTGAAGATTTTGAGCCCGTTTCTCAACCAAATTGCAAACCATTTTCACCAATGTCTTAGTTTTGATTTAACTTGTGATTTAGACTTTTGTTTTGCTGAAAAAGATGAAGAAATGAATTTTTCTGATTTTGCCGAATCTGTACGGTGCCCATGCACACAGAGAAATTCAACAGAGGCTTTTAAGCCTCTAAAATAGCCTATTTTTGCTTCCTTTTGGTCTTATTTAGCATTATGATGCTTCCTGGCAATTTTCAAACCTTCTAGTTGAGTTTTCCAAATTCCGTGATGCTTTCTCTCTCCTCGGCTCTCCACTGGGCACTTAAAGCTCCTCCCTGGCAAGACACCGACCTCTGTCTAGCTTCCACAAACCTCCACTCAGGTTCTACAAACCATAGGCTCTAATACCATATTAGATTAAACAAAATACAAAGAGAAAATGAGATTGAGAATAGCAGAGCACACATTCAACATATTCAACCAAGCATGAAGGCCTATTAAATAGGCAAACAAATGAAATACTCGTGAATCATGAGATGGGTATAAGAAAACTAACCTATGTCAGCTTGCATGAAATAGTAAAGACTGAATAAGCAACTAACCTCTTAACCAAAGTGGTTAAGGCAACTAACCAACATAAATTACCTTACTAAATAACCTAAGGTAAATACAATAATATGCTAACAATAATTGACCCATAGTCATTACTATGGATATTATTAATCCCCCTCATATTGTAGATGACAATTAAAATAATAATCATTTGTTAAACATTCATTTTTCCTTTGAGTTTAATTAGTCATTTTTGTTTCTATTAAGAAAAAATAATAGAAAGTATCCGAAATGCATGTCACATTTACTTAAGTGGTTAAAGGTGAAATTAAAAAAGATATTTTTTCATCATATCAATTTTTTTGATATCATACCTATAATATTTAGACCTAAGTATTTAGAAGTGAACACTCATGTATGTAATTTTTCCCTTTTAGGATTAACAACTATATAGTTCATGTACTCACTTTATCAAGGAAGATACTTAACCAACACAATTAATAAATATGGTCTCTCTACTCCCCTCTTTTAGAATAAAATAATTACTAATTTACCTTATATAACCTTTAAGTAGGATAAATGATGTTAGAACCCATGAAAAATAAAAATAATATTTATTTTATCAGGGTACCCTTATTTTAGTAATTTTTAATCCCACATAAGTTTTTAAGGGAATATAGAGACCTAACTTGGTTCTATCTTTGGAATGAATTTTTATTTTTGGCATTCATATATACCATAAACCATGGTGAAGAAATCATATGCATAATCCATCAGGTTATTTACCTTTGGATACTCAAAGCATTATTAATCATGATGAAATTATGTTATTAATTTAAAATATATTAGTATTTTGTTGGTTATAAAACCTTTATAATTTTAGATATGAATAAGATATCAAGTTTATTCTCAACATGAATACCCATGTCACAAAAATAATATGGTGAAACTAGGAAGGTCTAAGTCCATGCCAAAAATATTAGAAACACACACAATCAAAATAAATACCAAGGAATAAAAATAATAAATGAAATAAATTATATACAAGTAGGGGATGGATCACTTATATCCACATTATAATTATATTCATTGGAGAAAAAATATGATCCAATCCTTTCCCATTTTATAAGACCACTAATCAAATTATAAAATTGAGATAATAATTGTCTATCAATAATGGATGGACTAAGGCAAATTCTTAAGAGAAGGCATGAAGCTAAATGTTTGAGCAGGTTGGGTAAGAAATTCCAAGGATCAATGAAGGACGAAGATGAAGACCTGGTAAATCAATCTAGATAACCTTGAAAAATATGGTGGACACTTTGGATGATTCCATTAGTGGGAAAAATAATTTAGGGTTTAGACACTCTTATTTTGGTTAATTAATTATCTATTTTTCTATTATTTTCTTATTGTTTTGTTACCCTTTTTTGTTAAGTTATTATTCCTTATTTTGTTATATCTTTTTTAGTAAAATATTATTTATATTTTAGATTTTTTGACCTTTTCTAATATCTCTTTGTAAAATTTCCAAGTCATATTTAAAAAACCCTCATTTACCAATAACAATAAAACATTGAGTTAATAATAAAAAGGTTTCAATACATAGGAAATTAGAAACTATTGAATGTTTTGGTCTTGTGTTTGGGGTGTAAACCTCTATAACATGTTATTTAATTCTTCCACATTATGATATCAATTTTTAATAGACATATTAATCAATGATTAAAATAATTTTTCATCCCATGATTTGTTAACTTATAAAAAATAATAAATTGTGCAATAATCCCAATGTAGTTTTGATTAATTAACTCAACCCAAATACTTGAGGCTTTTTGTGATCCTTCTTTGCATCTTAAAACCCAACTTTATAATTTAAATTAATAATTAGTATTATATAAAAAATAATAAATGTGCTCAATGTTTAGACAATCATAGGGATCATCACTAAAACAAATGGGTTTTATAAATAATGCATGAAATTTAAATGGTGGGCATAAGAATTTTGAAATTATAACAAACCATAGGCCTCAAATCATAAATAATCCATCATTTATATCATGATTGGAATCAAAATTATTTTCATTCCTTAATTCCTTTATCAATTTAGAAATAAAATCTAAACCCTTAAAAAAATAATTACCTTCTCTCACCAACAACAAATTTTCATTTTCATTAAAACATAAAGATTCAATTTTGAGATCAAAAATGTACTCACAATGAGGTTTATTATTTTATTAAAAATGTAAAGATCCAATTTCATGTATGAAAATTTTGGAATTATTCATAGCATTATAAATGTAGTTAATTTCATTTGAAAACATGAATGGCGCCCCAAACATTTCAATAATAATCTATTTAGAAACTACATCTACATATTTATCATCATACCATAATATTTAATATTCAATATAATAAATGAATCATTTTAAAAATCAAGAACACATTCATTTCATAATATCTCATCATTATTAGTTTACAATGTCTCATCAAAGATCTCAGCCAATGTGGAACTAGTAGTGGGTGAATCAGTACAACATAAATCCTATTTTACTTCATTCAAAAAGGGTATAAGAAATTTATAAAATTTTAAATTATATTATTTACCTATATCCTCAATCTCAAATAATGGATTATCATAAACTCTAAAATGATCAAAATGGGATTATCACATAAGTTAAAAGAATACATTGCATGACTATGTTAAACACATTCAAAACCCCATCAAACATCAATTTTAAAATAACTATGAACCTCCCAATTATATAATTCATGTGATGAATTTGAGCATAATCAAATAATTTTAGTTTCATATATCATGTGATATTTATCTTAAACTGAATATATAAGAAAACAAGGTGATAAATTAATGGAGCCATACATGTTCAATTCATAAGTGGGTAGCACTATACCTTCTTACTTTGAATTTTATGAATTTTTAAAATTAGTGGAAAGACCAATATGAAAGTAGGTTATCGATATCAAACCCAAAATTTATTCCATTAGTGCACCTAAAATTAATTTTGAATAATGTATTTAATAATTTTTTATCGATCATATTTAAATTTTTAGTCTATAAAATTAGACACATATCAAACAAAATTTTTCCATAATATTATAAAGAGACTAATTCATACTTTTCTAATTTTTCTCATTATTAGGTGCATAAAATTTGAAGTATATTATTTCATAACTAATAAAGTCATTATGTGAATTATAACTTTGTTTAGACTCATAATGGGAAACATTATTATTAAAATTATAATTTAGTTGTCATTCCTAAATTTTACCATTCAACATATCTACTATTTTTAAATGAGTATTTTAATAAATCAATGTAAAACCATAATTAAAATTAGATTTAAAATCATATTTAATATCATTTTTTCCAAAATATGCAACAAGGGAACATGATTTGGATTGGGTATGAAATAATTTTCACTTTTATTCAATTAATTTATCTCGACAAGAATCTAAAACCCATTGATGTTTTATGCAAAATTTAAAGTTAGTTTGCATGCACGTTTTAAATTCAATGAGTATATATCTCATAGGTGAAAACTCAATTAATTATCAAATGCACCATAGTAGATGACAATAGTCATATTAATTTAGCCTCATGTATTTAAGTATCTTGTGGCTTGATTTCCTAAACTTGTAATTGAATGATTGAATATCCTTTTTTTATCCCCTCATAATGTTAGTAAGATATTGGATAAAAAAGAGAGGAAAAAATTACTTACAAATTAGAAATCAAACATATGTATGATTTTATCATATGAATCAATAATTGAATTAGAAAAATAAAAATATAGATCATGATAATCATCTATAAATCTTGGATAATAATATGATCATTTGGCCCTCATTTTATATTTAAATTTCATATATAAAATTTATAAATTCATTAACGTGGTGATCCCATTTAACTACATTATTTCCATGAAAAATAGACAACATTTTTCTAATTTCCTTTGGGAAAGGAGTGAAAAAATGAGGAATATAAAGAACATTGATAAGTTTGTATCTATGAGTAGTTAATGCTGGGTAGGAGGAAGGGTAATAGTGTATAGATAATGAAATCTATGGTATGTCATAATGTTGTTTAGGGAAGATTTAATACACATTAAAAATACTCCCACTCATATCATAGATATCACATTGATCCATGAATGATGAATATATATTAGTATTATAATTATTCATATTGAACAAATAACATTGATCTAAATATGATAAATATTCACTCTATTTGAAATATTCCATTAGCACAATTTTAATATATTATATGGAACATGAGAGGTACTTAATTATATAGTAATAATATTACTTTAATGTATAATCATCATTTTTCAAATTTTATTTATATTAAATCCTAATTACTACAATTAAATATTCAAACACAATTAGTCTATATTTTCACTAGATAGGTGCAACAATTTTAACCTAAAAAAAAAGAGAAATAAACTAAACCAAATAATAACCAAGAAAATGTAAGTGATATTATCTTGTTAGAAATATATTTGACACATATAATTAAAAATTTACTTTACAAACAAATTATAACAACACATTTATGTCTTACACCCAAAAATAAGCAAATCAAACCATAAAAACTTTATATTAAATATTAAAAAATTCAATGCAAATTACATACTCTAAATCAATAAAAAAACATATAATTCAAAAACATTTATAAAAAATTATTCCATAAGTCAATTCAAATTCATCACTTCACATATAAAAAATGATATTATAGATATTATGAGAAGACATATTTTATTATATCTATGTCTCTAAATTTTAAACCAGGAAGACTATAGAAAAATAACTCAAAATCATAAAATACATTCTTTGATGTTAAATATATGTCAATGATTTGGAATTTAATTATTTATCCATAGAAATGATGCCAAATAGTTGGAATAATGGATAGTGAAAATATGAATTAATACACTATTTGTAACAAGATATAATATAGAATTAATAGCCCATGATCTTCTTCCAATGAGAAAAATAACAAAAATATTGGAAAAAAAAGTCACGGAAAGGAGTATTTTGAATTACCAATGCACTAAGTAATCCTTGACAATGACACCAATTTTTTTGTCACAATGAATGGGCTAAAATTACTTTAACACATTCACAATAAAAAAATATATAATTAAGAAGAGAGTAAAAATGAGAACCAAAGATTCTTTAAATTAAATGATACTTTGAATCCTTAGAAACATATAATAATGGCAAAGAGTATTAAATGTAAGGAAAACCTTAATCCCCAAAAATTACACCAATTTATTTGAGCCCTTTAGTCTTTGAATTAATGAAAGACAAAGCGATCAATAAAAATGTCTTCCATTATCTCAATTATTTTTACAAAGGCAAAGATCTAAGCTCAATAGATAAAGTGGATTTTAAATTTCTCTCTTTTGGTTTTGAAAGATTAAGGGGCCTTCCATAAAGTGTTTCTATAAAAACATTAATTTACTATCTATGTGTGTATCTTAGTTGGACTAATATTTTTTTTTATCTTTTGGTTCTCTAAGATGAAGGGAAATTTCCTAAAAGGTTTTATATACACATTCATTAATCATATATGTGTATCTCAATAAGTAAGATCATGTCACTAATTTACATCTATTTTTTTAGAAAAAATAAAAAATCTAAAATTCAACCTAAATGTATATTAAAATTACTTTTATAAACTAATTAATGTAGGTGGTGAGTATTCTTAATAGTTTAGTTGATTAATATGAACTTTTTTAGATTAAAATTTACAACGAAAGAGTTATTTGAATATTTTTAAAATAAAATGTAGGAACTCTTTAATTATGTGATAGTTTAATAAATATTTGAAAAATAGATTTTATCTCTCACAAAATATTAATAAGTGAGATATAATTAAAATTTTATCTAATTACTTGGGTAATAATTATTTTATCCATTAGGCATGAAGTCTCTTACTTAGAATGTTCATGAAACCACCCGTAAGGCTATATATAGAGTTATATCTACACAAATTCAAAATATATAGAAAAATAGATATGAATGAATAATTAAACCCTTTATAAAATATTCACAGTATTCCTCTTAGATGTAGTTTGTAAATCATAAATATTGTATTATGAAAGTATAATTTAAACAATTGAATGTACAAAATAAAAGGTCTAATATCAAATCATAAGGTACAATCAAGGGATATTTTAATTCATATTATATTACCTATTAAATATTGGGTATTAATATGAAAACATATTCTTATACATATGAGACCCTATATTTTTAAGAACTCTACTCCAAAATAGAAACACTTGTTATAAATTTAATTGAAAATCATACTACTTAGCCTATGAAAACTTATTTAGAAAAAATCTATTACAAATTACTAACATACATAGATAGATATTGATTCCCAATGAAATTGAGATATTAATATGAAGTATTATGTCATCTATTTATAAGACATAATATTAATTTTCCTAAAATTTAAAGAACCATATTTTCATAATAGAAATGAAATTATTTTTTGACATAGATATTTACATCAAATTTGGCTTCAGATAATGATCTCTCTTAGGTTTGACCAATTTAAAGGTGTCTTTATTATAGAGGAGATTAATCAAGATTTTTTTTGATAATATAAATAAAAAACATTGAAACCCAACCCCCCTTCCCCCATAACATGTGTAATTAGTGTACAATTAGGAGAGGTTAGTGACAATTGGAAATGGATAACATGTTCCATCAAATGACCAATTTAATCATAAGATTATGTAGGTAAGGATTACTCAATAAATTCATGAGGGATATTAATACTAAAAAGTATACCTACAAAATCTTTTATCATTTTTATTATTATTATGGAATCCCCACTTAAGCCATTTGTCATCTTGTAAAACTTTTCACCCATAATTGTTCAAACTCATAATGATATGTTAGAATTTTGTAGTTATTAGGCTTATAATTTTCCTTTATGTTTTAATATAATTTATTGTATTTTCATATAAATTATTTATTGACATCATATTCAATTTCACATTAATTTTTCCCCATCAATTTTAATCCTTAACATGTTGTGCATTTTGAGGTGACAATGAGATAAAGGTTAACAAACCTTCCGTTGCACCTTTGACAAGTTAGGTTTATCCTTAATTTATGCATTACAATTTACATGATATATAACAAGGCATCCACCAGTATTTTTACGTACAAACCTAATTTATCCCTCCTCCTCATATATAATATGAGGAGGCAAAGAATGTTCATTTTGTAATCATTTGTTTCACCTTTATGAGTCTAATATACCACTATTTTAACCTATAGGGGGATTTTTAAAAATTATCCCCAATTATTGTTTCCTATGTGTCTCTATGATGTCTATAATTAAGTGTGTGAATTTCAAATTATAAAGGAGACTTGTGTGTCATATTTTTAGTCATAAAATTAGGCCTATAATCTTTAGTCCCGAGTATTAATAGATCAGCATTAGTGTATCTAATTTTCCCCTTTCAAGATTGATTCCTTTATATTTTTATAACTCACTTTATAATATAAACCACTTAACCAATACAATTTTTTAATTCATTACTATATTTTCCCCTCTTTTCGAACAAAACTAATTGTTGATTTACCCTATACAATCCTTGTGTAAACTATAATGATACTAAACTCACCACAAAATTACTCTAAGATTTATTAGATATGTTACTTATATATTAGTATTTTTTCCAACATAAAATTTAAAGGAAAATTATGGGCCTAATAAAGCCTTGTGTGATGATATATTTCCTATGGCATATCAAAATTCTATATTCCACCAATACTCATTAGAGTTACACATTAGATGTTGAGCTATTTATGATACTTATCTATATTTATATGACACATGGTTCATGCATATTTATTTGATTTGCATGTATTTAAAATAATTATAGGTATTGATTGTAACTCTCTTATTTTGAGATATGTGATTTCAAGAACATGTTATTCAATCCATAATCTAAAAAGGTAACATACATAAATAATTTTACTAAAAATAAATTAAATAAAGTCTCTAAAAATATAACATGAAGTTTTTTATCATGAGTAGTTTCATATTACTTTCATAGTGTAAGTTAGGCATACATACACTTTATAAATTCACCCTACCATTTTTTAGTCTTCCACAATGTAAATATTTTTTAGCAATAGTTGGGCCTCTCTGAAGTGAATCATTATCTACATCCTTGATCAAGAATTTTATTTGGTTCTTAAAAAAAATAATAGAAATGTTGGATATAATTCAATACTTTTTAAAAATATTTTATATAAAATGGGATTTTTTTTCAATTTTTTATGTAATTTTTAGAAAAAAAAACTAAGGTATATTCATTCCTATACTTCCCTTTTAATATTTCAAAATCTAATTTCAAAATTTTAATTATTTATTATAATAAAGTTGTGTAATTGATTACTTTTATAAATTAACTATTTTTATATGGATTCTAAATTTTTCAAAGTGACAAAGGTGTGAATGGATGGATGACATAATATATTCCTCTTATTATCTATATGGTAATTTAATGTGTACACTTCAATTATGTATTAGTTGTATGCATGCATTCAACACTCACATATACACATCAAAGTATGGGAATTATTTAAAACACTCTATTTTATAACAAGCCTTATTTTTATAATATTTTTAACACTTTTTGGTTTATATGGGTCATATCTTGAATTTTGGACTCATCAGATCTCTTTTTTCCTTATTATTCTATGTGAAATATTGTGGTTTTCTTTTATTCTTTTTGTCATTTTTTTTCTTATATTTTGATCATGATCCTATTTTCATTCTCATTAGTATTTCTATGTTTGTTACTTCATTTGGGATAGGAATAATTATTAACTAATTTTGTCTTATGAGTTGTTGAAGGGATTTCTGATATTTTCCTCCATGTTTTCAAGGACCATTCTAATAATAGTCACATATTTTTGATGTTTGGATCCTATTATAAATTTTTACCATTTTTAATCACCTCATAGTGGTATTTGAATGCTACATAAGATAACCTATTCCTAGACTATCCTTATACCTATCCTAGATCCTTTTATCACACTTATCTAGCCTTCGTGAATGCCACATGCATCCCAAGTTAGCTACAAAATAGTCCTAGACCCTCATTTTATGAACTTGGCCCTTCATGCCTAGTGTTCTTCCAATTAGACACTAGCGCCATAATAAGGACACTAGTGCCACATGGTTCTAGTGTCCTAAAAATGATGCTAATGTCCTTTACCTTATTCTTACTAAATGAATATATTTTTAAAGGTAAAACCCTCATAAGGTTATCCTAAGTAACATTTATTATTTTCACAAGATACATAACACTATAAAAACATGCACTTTAGACCTCTATCCACTAGATTGAAATAAGATGCAAAATACCCATTCAAACATGAAACAAGCTAAGAAAAATCAAGGTTATTAATCCCTATTATTCCCTACTTATGTATATTGCCATATCCATCCTCCCTAAGCTTAGATTATATACATTTTTAGACACACTTAAGGAACTCAAGGCTATTATCATTATAGAATTCACTTGCACTTTCACCAAGCACTTAGGTGGGAGAACTACATCAGGATTATTCCTTCCTCAGAGTATTGGTATATAGGTAGTGTGCCTACATGGGGGTGTGCATCACATGTCCAAAACATCAAACCCACTAACCTCTTTTCATCATGGTTTTCATTCAAACCCTTACAAGCATGAAAACCTAGGGTTTTTATATTAAAATAGATCTAAAGGAAAAATTATTGATCACACAAACATGAAATTTGGACCAAAATTAAAACAAGATCTAATACACAAAACCCAAAAATCATTTAGAAATAAGACATTATTTCTAATATTAGGACACTAAAGCAACATGAAACTATTGCCAAATGTGCCACTACTATCTAGGAGGGGTTTTGATATAGGGATCTAGTTGATAACACTCAACCTATTCATATCTCAATTTTTAGCACTCAAATCTTCTATATTAGGTGTTTTCTATATAAGTCTTTATTTGCACATATTTATTACTATTTTTAGAAATTAAAATCTAGTCAAAATTTGTAACAAATTATTAGCTATTTTATGCATATTATTTCACTAATTTGGACTACCCATCACTTTAATCAAACATGGGATTTACATAGCTAAATGCTAAAAGTTTAAAACATAGTTTTTTTTAACAACTTTTACATGAAAATAGTTCCTTTATTAAAATCACTAGAATATTATATATAAAAATAATATATGAGCATTATAAGCATCATTATATCTAGGTACATTCTAAATAATATTCAAAAAATCATATAAAGAAGTGTTAATGATGATCCTTCAAGTTTTCAATATATTTATAATTCTAGTAACACTCTACATTGATTTATCTTTATTTAAGGAATTGATTCTTATAATGAAATTGACCTATTTTAAAGCTCATGTAGTATAATTTCACACATATGGAAAGAATGAGTAGGTAATTCTCTCAAATTATCCATTCACACACACATTAACTAAAAGGAGTTTGATTCCACCATGAAATTTATGTAGATTTTAACCTAAACCTTGGTAATTTTCTATCCAAACTATTAATTTGATTCTCTTTTTGTGTAACATTTTGTGTAAATATAGTTCAAATACATTGAATAATAAAAAATTGTACACTTAAATCTATTAATTTAGAAAGCATTAGTATACTAAGGTATGGCATCTAGTACTATACAAATATATAAAGTTAGAAAACCTATAAAATAGTGTAGAATAAGTTTGATACAACATAATAAGTACAATAGTATCAAACCAAGAGACCAATGATCCTACCCAAGGCATTATCGGTGAAAGAAACTATTTTATCCCTACATAATAATATGCATGTGTTTTGGATAAATTTAAAAAAATATTTACACATCCTAGATCCATACTAAAAATATCAATAATTTGACAAGGTGTTATTTTTCCAAATAGTTTTATTTAATATTTTGCATTTTTTACTTCAAATTATCAAATTAGTTATTAGCAATTAGTTTTATCCACTAAGGTAGTTATCAAAGTCTTGTTTTACATATAAAAAAATGACCCCCTAATACCAATGTCTTACCTTTATTTTAATTAATAAATAGATAAATGTTAAAACATATACCTATTACTAATGGTTTACATGTATATTATTTTCACATGTGATTATCATGGTATTATTTGAGTTATATGCATGATTTACAAGCTGCATATGATTTTGGAGTTGTATTTGTTTTGTAGAATTATAATGCCTACATTATAATAATCCTTACATTAGTGCCTAAATATGGAATACATTTCATTGTGATTTACATATTATATTTCCTATTCTTCATTAACATAATGAGATTTAAAATTACTCATATATATATTACTCTATGTTATATGTTATGTGTTTTTTTCATGGATACTTGTGTTACTTCACATATTTGTTACATTTTGTGTTCTCTTTTTTTCCTATGATTTCTCAGATTTATTACATGTATTTTATTATTCTTATGTGTGTTATTTTTAACATGTAATTCTTTCCATAATATATATTATCATCTATTTTTCAATTATGTGTCACTTTTGTGTGTGTTTTACTTATTATGGATTATGTGTCCTAAAATAGTGTAAACATGTGGATAATAAGACTATGTAAAATATATAAATAAATTACTAATATGAATTGAGATAAATATTTTAATTATTTTATATTATGGTGTCCTAAAATAGTATAAAAATAGTGTATATTCATTTAATGTAAAAATATATCAATAAAAACAAATGTAAATAAGAAAAAAAAATTACACTTAGAATATTTGGAAATGAAAAAGTAAGAGGAAAGAAGTGTATTTATTTTTTTAATATTTTTCAACCCATAGAATCCATCACTTAATTTTTATATGGATTTCAAGTGCTTCTTCACTACTCATATTAGAAAATAGTGGCTAAAATGTTGACCAGACACCACAAGTTAATTTTGATACCTGTTGTAAATGGTATTATCTAAGTTAAACCTATAGTGTTCATGTGAAATTTTCATGTGTTTAGCACTTGAGACTATTGTATATAAACATATAAATGCTTATTGTGTGTATGATCTCATTAATTCCTATACACTGATATCAATTTTTGTTCTCTTTCTATTGAAACCCTAATTTTAATGTTGACATAATTTTACCCTTTTAAAAGGGGTTACTAGTTTGGGTTGGAAAACCCAAACCACACCTTATTGAATGACTAATAATTTCATATGTTACAATATGTTTAATAATCTCAAATTTCATGCATTTATCTCACTAATGTTTTAGTGAAAAACATCATGAACAATATGGAATACAATGCAATGTTTGACTTTCAACACTTATCACCATTAAGAATTAAATTTCATTGTATTCAAACCTAGACCTATGGATTCTCCATTGAGGGGTTTTAATATGTGTATTCATTTGTGATATTATATAAATAGAGTGCTAATTTATTCCTTAAGAATTATGAATTTATAGGAAACACCAAGTATAATCTTAATATTTTTTTATTTGATTAGGTAAATTCTTTTGAAACTGGAGCCATGAACCAAACTAGTGTAGGTTTTGATAACGACACCCACATCTAGGTAGATGGTTTTACATAATGGATCCACAACCAAAACAAAATCAAGTACAACAAAGAGGGTTATAAGGATCCCTTTAAAAACCAAGAACAATAAAGAGGGTTTGGAGGCTCCCCCAACCTTTAACAAACACAAAAAGTACATTAAAGGTTCCCACGAACTTGGTGAAACATGAGGGTTTTAAATATATCTCAACCTAGCAAATCACAATAAGAAATAACTAGAGGGTTTGGAGGCTCCAACAACCTTATGAATCAAGGGGTTTTTAAGATTACCATAATAATAATAATAAGGGGTTTTAAAGGGTCGTAGAACCTACAGTATGTAAATATGTTACAAAATAGTGAATCTCAAACATAAAGATAATCATATCAAAATACAAAATATAAATAAGTCATGAAAAAAAATAAACATGACTAGTCAGAATAATAATCAAGACAGAATTTTGTAATCATGGCTACATTTCAAAGATTGTATCTATATTCAAATAGGTTTTACAATTTTTTACAAGGCATTATTATAAATTGAAAGAATATAAATAGTATAAAAATGTTTATTTTCTATTATTAACATTAAAAAATTTAATCAAATTTTGATAAAGTTTATTAATTTTGATATTCAATAGTTGTATGGCCTACGTTAAAATATTACAACCACTTGCATGCTCTTCTTATCTTGTGGTAACATCTCATAAAATAGATGTGGTTATATATAAATTAATTTTAATTAGTAGAAGGGTTGGAAATGGTCATTACCCTATTTTTATAAGAATAAATAGGAAACATGGAAACATAATCATAGACACTAATATCAAACAATATACAACAGAAAATAAAATGATTCTGGTGTATTGATTGTGATACATAAGGTCACACAAAAAATTAATACAAGGTAAGATGAATAAAATAAAAGAATATTATCTATGAATTATGCAAGGATGTGTGTGGAACAAAAGTTTGTCCACTAATACATCATGTCACAAAAATAAAAGAAGCATGTTAGTGAATTTTTGTGAAATTAACATACATGAAACCATTTATATAAGATTCAATAATGATATGCATGAGGAAAATTAAATATAAATAAGATAATCCACCATATATCCTACACATAATTGTAAAAAATAGGTCCAAAATCCAAATAAATGTGGATACAACCAACCTTAAGGAGAATATCATAAGAATAAAGGAGGATATGGACATAAATAGGGAATATATGGTTCAGTAAAATATATTCCACACCAAAGAAGATATCATAATTTATCCAAGGATAGGATGGATATAATATTTTAATGAAGGGATTTGGATTATTTCTAGGAGGTGAGTTCCCTAGGTCATGTTTTGAATGTAGAGATAGTGGTCACTATTAGATGAAATGCATGAAGTTATTAACATGTGCACATTTTAATGATGGGTATATTATGGGGGTTTGTATATACTATGCATATAAAATTATGTAGAAATATAAGGCAACGTATGTAAGGATGATAATAATTTCACAAAAAATGGTAAAATAAATCCACTAGAGTGGGAGAATGGAAAAAACTAATGTTAGAGAATGAGAAAATGGGAATCATGTAAACATCACTACAAATACTGGAGTATAAGTGAAACCATATAAAATAACAATTCAACTAAGAGAAATGGTTATGAATAGGCCATAGTTAAAGGTTGAAAACTATCTAGATGAAATTTTGTATAAATTAATTTTGGTCCATTAGAAATAACTCATAGAGAATCTCCAAGGAAATATATAATATAAAGGAAGTGTATCAAAATAAATCCACATAGATGTCCTATCATAAAAGAGAGAAAATAATTGGTTTAAATTTTATCATTTTTAAATAAGGAGGTGTATTACCTTTGTTGATAACATGGCTTGAAAACACATGGGGGATTCTATATAATAAATCACTCCACACTCAAATGATATTATAATTCTGAAGAGTAGGGAAACAAAAATTATCTTGTCATTAATAAAACAAATGATTGGCAACTCACCATAATCCTTATAGACAAAGGGGTAGATGTCAATAATTTGACAAAATATGCATGCAAGAAAATGGGGAGCATAAAGCTAGTCCATCAATGAATGTACTATTTATGAAAAGTAATACATGATATAAAATAATTTAGGTATTGATGAGTGCATAAATAAACATTATGGTTACATAATAGCACAAAAAAATGAATTTATTGAGATATCAGAATATGATAATTATCTAAACATATTTGGGAGACCTATAATTATGATAAACACACATACATTCACTTTAACCAATGTTATATAATCTCTTAAAAAATGGAGAGAAATGAGTGGTCATACCAATAGGTAGAAATCATGTTACATCATATGTAGAGTGTTGATAGTAATAAGAAAATCAACATATATAATATCATTAATTAAGGAAGCTAATATCTTGATCCACATGATGCTTGGAAAACATTTTAAAAGAGTGAGGCATCAGTTTTAGAAATTAAGAGTGGTACATGTGATAGGTGGATGAAGGAACAATATGAATTAACTAGTATAAAGTGAGTGTGTGTTTTAAAGGGACATGTGTGGTTAATTAGGAGTGGATTTTGTTTATGTAACATAAACATAGTGGGGACTTAGGTGATATTAGGGAAGAAAATGATGTAGGGTTTATTCATTACTAAGATGGAATTCCTAATAACCTCGAAGAATATTATATATGTTTCAAATATAAAATCTAATATGGATAGAATCTATATTTGAAAATTCACACAGGGAAAAACTATTCACAAAAGGTTGATGCTCATGGACATGATTAACCTAATAAAGATAGTGTTAGAGGAGAGATAAATGGAGAGTTAGGATACATAGACCAAAAATCAATCTCCATGTTGGAATTTATTTTACCCATTATAGATATAGATTTCCTTTTTACATATTTATCTAAGGACAATTTTATGTGAAAGGAAAGGATGTAATATAAAAAATAGAGAAATTATACATGCACTGAAATTATGAGATGCACAAAAAAAAAAGTATAGGTAAAATACAAGAGGATTCAAAAGGAAACTAGATTGGGAATCATGGGATGGATATATATATATATATATATATATATATATATATATATATATATATATATCATGAATCAAGTTGAATAATTCACATAAATTACTCAAAAAATAATATGTAAAATAGATAAAATAATAATAAATTCCATAGAGAAACATTGGTATGGATTTATCCATATGTTGGTTGATTGTTGAATCATTTAGTGTAAAAATGGAAATTGTGTATAGGTAAGACATTGTGCAATGTTAAGAGTAGAACACAGTGTTAACCACATGTCAATGTTTATCTTAATTAATTTATAGATAAATAATTTTACGAAACACTGAGAGAAGGCTACTAACGTTATGAAAATGATTATGCAAAAATATTGTTATTTATATTATTTTTTCATTATTTTTTTAAATTGTGTTAATAAGTGTAGGATGTATGTATGGTATATATGGTAAATAATATAAATATCCTATAATATATAAAAATGGATGAGTCATTATATAAAAAATACATGCAATATTTTGTGTCAAAAATTAGGATGAGTTTTTAAGCAAGATCTATTTTTTATTTGATAATGTTAAAAGATAGGTTTTGAAGGTCCTTTTACCCAATACAACACCAAATCATATTCAACAAAAAATCAATCAAAACCCACATATTGTAAAATCCCCATGAGATACTAAATGGTATGTCTAGATTTAGCCAAAAATATAGTAAATCATTGTAAAAACCCCTAAACTTAAGTAATAAGATTCCATAGAAAAAAATCACCAACTAAGATAATAGTAAGGCATAGGAATAATGGTAAGAATCTTATAAGTCTGAGTATTCAACCAGTGTTGTGCTTCCTATGTTCTTGTTTTCATCTTTATATATATGCCCCCAAGTTCTCTTGTTAGGATCCTGAGTAGAGTCTTCCACTTCACTCATTTTCATTCAAGTTTAGGTTTTGATAGTTACTTTACCATGTTTTTTCTTGGTCAATCCATTCATGTCTTTATCACTCTTATATTTTTTCCTTTTATTGCTTCGGGCTCCCCCACCTCCCCCTTACTAACAATTTATTTCACTTTCTCTTATTCTCCACCATGGAAGCTTGTTTCATCAAATTGGATAAGTGTTAATTGAGACCTCATATTCTTCATTTCCTATGTCATCTCAGTACACAGAAAAAAAATCATGGAATTTTTTGTCTTTAGATTCTCCATGCTCACTTAAAATTCCAATATTTTTTTCTCCTAAGGTTAAGGCCTCAAAGCTTTTCCTTTACTTAATTACCCTACCTTTCCATCATGGGGTAATCACAAGGGTTTCCTCTTACTCTTTTAAGGGATCCTTCACCTTGAATTTTTCTTTACTTTTATCATCTTTATTGACATGGGGGTAGAATTTTCAAAGGAATCTACCTCATGGGATTCTATAAAATCCTCATCCTCTTAAGCTCCATTTTCTTTAGCACTATCTCCCAAATCTTCCTCACCACTATTCACTTCAACATATTTAACCACATATTTTCCACAAAAGGTCTCACCCCTATTAAAAATTAAAAAAATATGAGGACATAATTATGTAGGATCATCAACCCATTCCTTTTAATTTTGTACATAAATAGTCTAGGAGAGTCAATAAGCCTTGATAAGAAGCCAAAACTTTCAAATTACATTGTAAAGGCCTTAAAAGGCACTACATAGCTTAGGAATTCCTAATCATATGTTATGATGGTGTTAAAGTATATAAGGGGTCTTAAAATGCAAGAATAAGTCAAATATATGTTTTCCCTCCAAAACCTCATTTTAAAATATTTGAATTGTAGTCTAAGGATTATACACCTTATAATGTTTTGTGAAGAGTATTAACTCCTATGTAATGACCCTAAGAGTTCAGTAACATGTTTTAAAATACTTATAACTCTTTTAAAGGTAAAAATAACTCATAATACTATCTAAAAGGTCATCCCCATGTTGGAAAAGCTAAGGAAAGCAAGTTTGTTGAAGATGAGAAGTCAAGGGAAAGAATATTGGGGTTGTTTCAAGACATTAAAAAGATTAAACAAGTTTGTTTCTCATGATATATATAAGAATATACATCCTAAGAGGATTAAAGGATATAAATTTGAGGTGGTAGTATCCATATGGGGGATTCAACAACTTCTCAAGATGAGTTCTTGATAATTCTTGTGTAAACTAGTATTTTGAAGCATATTGCATATAAATAAGTGGTATTATTATTTGTAAAGAGTGAATAATTTTATGTAATAAGGTAAATTAAAGGAATACAATAAGTATTTAATTCCCAATAATCTCTTTCTCTAAGTTTTCAGTATTGTCCTCATGTAAATTAATATATTCTTGATGTCTAATAACAAGGGTTATGAGATAGTTTGGGTTTTGAGTATTGAAATATGTTCAAGAGACTATTTTTTGTTTTAGATAAAATTATATAGGTTAATACTAATTTTTAAAAAAAAATTTATTTAAATCAATCACCATTAATGGTTAAATAATGGAAATGAGATAGTTGTCTTGTGTAAATTGAAAACAGGGTTTGTAGTCTAAAAATAAAGAAATATTAGCAAATCCATATAGTATAAATGGTATGTGTCTAAATAAAAAAATTATATGACACAAAAAAATTAATTTTATGATTTAAATGAGGGTTTTAAATTATTTATTTCTTAATTTATGATTTTTTAAAAGTTTGTTTCCCCGTGATAGAATAACCTAGGATTTTTAGACAAAATTTAATGTTATGAGAAATTTAAGGTTGTATGAATGGTTAAAATGATTGGATAATATTAATTAGGTTTAAAAATATCTTTTGAGTTCTTTTCAAGTCATTAAAACCCTAATAAGTGTTCAAAAATTGAAAATATCAGTCTTAGACCTATAAAACCATGTTCTAGAGTTGTTGACAAGAAATGGAACCTTGATTATCTCCTAAACTACATGGTGTAATTTGATATAAACTTATAATCATATGTATTTTGGTTTTATTAATAGGATAAAATAGTTTTTAGTTTGATTTAGTTTGATTTGGCATGTGTGGAGGTTAAGAGAAACCATACAAGGCCTAATTATGCCTATTATAAAACTTTTAAAAGTGAAAACAAAGTGTGACATAAATTGAGTTGCTTATTAAAACTTGGTATCACCAAAAATTTCCAAATGGGCACTCAAAATGACAATTTTATAGTTAAATAAGTCTTTTTTTTGGAAAATAAGTCATAAAGACTCTCAAAATAGGGCTACAAGGGCATAAGGCCACTTAACAAAGGAAGCAGTAGTTCAGAAAAGAGTAGGAGATTAAAACTTTTGGATTAGATCAAATATATTAAATAATATGTTTGAGGTGGTTTTCAAGAAAAATAAAAGTTCATAAGGTCATGAACAAATAAAATTTCATTTTAGTCATACAAGGCTACTAAAGGAATATAAAGAAATTTGCATATAGATATTTAATTTTATGTAATTTTTTTTAAATAGATAGTGTGTAGTCATATAAAATTAAAAAATTGGTAACTTGAGCATGGATAATGAAACCCAACCCTTAGGTCCCTCTTGCTTTCTCTCATGACCCTCATAGTCATCTTTTCATTGATTCTCAATCATATATAGCCTTTTATACTTGATCTTAGTTGAGCCAAACCCATTTTTCCATGACTAATCCACCCCCCAGGTCCTATCAACTCAAGACAATAGTGGCCCACTTGGATTGTAGAACTGGTGCCACTCTTATCCATTTTCATCGCTCCTATCCAAGTGTAATTTTATCCCCAATGGCTAATTATTTCTAGTTCCCCATCCTTCTCCTTGTTAGCCTAATGTGATCACATTCAAACCATGACCATTATATCCCTATAAAATCCCATTTAAATATCATTTGGAAAGAGTTGGCAATTATCACTAAACAAGCAAGACTACTCAAGTAATCTTACCTATTCTCTGTATATAACCAACTAATATACTTACAAGCTTATTCAAATCCTTACATCAATTACTAGCCATCTCAAGTACATCTAGTTTAGAATTTTTAATAGTCATACACTCAATTACACAAAACACATCAAGTGGGAGAACTTCATATGGCTTGATCCCTCTTCAAACTATTGTTATGTAGGTACTGTGCCTATATAAGGGGTGTTGATACATGTTAAATGAATATTAGACACACTAACCCACCCCCTCTTTCTCAAAATTTGTCAAATCATAATGGAATATAGGGATTGAATAAATAATCTACTCTACAGGGAGATCTACAAACTTTCAACTACCAAAACTTCATGGACAGGGTCACACAAACCTAGAAAACAAAACCCAAAAAACTTAGATCCTTAGGGAAATAATGGTAGAGGTGGAATAAAATGTTGGTTCTACTCTTGTACACTTTTGGTGCTCCTATAAAATCATAAATTAAATGCCAAATCTTAGTTTTTGACAATTTCCTAGTCTTGCATAGTGAATATCAGACCTTTTCTTAGTTGTATCAAGTAAATTCTAACTAAGTCTTATTTTCTCCCTCTTATTACTATTTTTAGAAATGTAAAATTTGAAATATAGTCTACACAAATCAATAAATTAATTATTTCTTATTTATTTACTAATTTTACTACTCAAACCTTTTAATTAAATTAGGAATAATATAACAATATTCCTAAAATTATTAAATCATTTGGTGAATCTAACTTACTTCATTTGCATATAAAAACCATAGATACCCTAAGGTAAATTTCCTACTATTTTTTTATATTTTTTTTCTAATTTTTACCTACATAATAAAATTATAAATTATCATTTAAATTAATATTTTCATAGTAATTTTAAAATAATTTTCTTTCAAAGCCTAGTTGTCCATACTAGGTCCCAGTAATTTTTTAATAATTTTTTGATTTTTTACTAGCATATTAACATAAAAAATTCACTTTATATTTTGAAATTCAATACTAATTATCAATAAATATTTAATTTTCAAAACCCTAATTACATACACTAGGTCCTGTTAAATCACAAATTTTCTAATAAATTTATGGTTTTTTACTTGTATATCTCACTCAAAAATTCACATTAAATTTTAGAATTTCATATTAAATTTTAAAATAATCATATTTCAAACCCTAGTTGAATACACTAGGTCTCATTGCTTCTTGAGGTATCGCCTTACATGTTTGTGAGATTTGTATCCTTTTTATGCATATTCCAGTTCCTTGTTTAGATTATCCATTTAATCTTTTCTAATATTCTCTAAGCTATTTTACTTATGCAACCAAAGTTCCTTACATCTCTTCCATTGAGATGAAGTGAAATACTTGGTGGTAATCCTCTTGAATTCACCCAAATTCCTAAAACTTGGCCATATACCATGGATAAACAACCAAATTAGGTTCCTGTTATAGATTCTACATATCTAGATTACACCAGTTTTAATGAGGATAATTTTAACAAAGAACAATATGAGAATAACAATGATGATACAAACATTGATGTTCATGATCCACCACATCAGTCTCTTGATCAATTTCCACCAACTTTTAATAATTATGTTTTCCTTAACAAATATTTGATCCTATAAAGGTCTTAGGAAAGACTCTAGGACTAGCCCTAAGATCTTACTCTTATTTTACAATCTCTCATGAAATAAAAAACACTAAACAAGTTGAGTCTTCAATTCCTTTAGAGAAACCATTTTCAAATGACACTACGAGGGAAACTATATCTCAACAACCCCTTATAGTAGTGCAACCTACCTCTATGCCACCAGCTTCAGCTAGCACATCTTTATTTCCTAATGTGATATCCCTTGTGTAAGAGATAAGATCTCTTTAATCCAAGTTGCTACATTTTGAGCAAGGTGCCTTTATACCTACATAGGATTTATATTCTTTTGCTCTACTACATACACCATTATCATGTCACATTGCTTCTACACCCTTGCCATAACATTTTATTTAACCTAAGATTTCTCTATATAATGGCAAAGATGATCCAGAGATGCATTTGAGAAATTTTCATGCAACATACTTGGACTATGTACCAAATTATTGGATACATACCAAACTATTTCCACAGAGCCTAAAGGATTATGCTTTATAATGGTTCTATAATTTATTGAATTAGTTGGTCAAGGTATTCAATCCTTTAGTCGACATGTTCCTAGATCATTTTAGCATTAACATTGGTGATAATGTTTCATATGCCCAAGTTACAAAATATAAATACAGGTCAATTGAGCATCTCACAAATTATTTTCTTTGATATAAGACTATTTTAGCTAAGATGACTAGCCTCATGGTTGATCAGAAGTTACAAGATATTTTCAAATAGAGTCTCATACCAGCTTACATGAATCAATTATGTTCAAACAATTTTCTTCCTTCACTAAATCATGTCACACACTAAAGGAAAGCGAAGTCAAACTAATTTCAATGGGCAAACTCAAGTACATAAATATCTTAGATATAACAAACAAGAGTAATATCAATGTCCCATATAAATTCAAGGTCAATGATAGAAGGAGTTATAATTAACTGATAGTTAATGAAGCTTTTGAGCCCCCTCAGTGAGTGGTTTTATTAGTACCTCCTCAGTGTACCTTTACCAATATGCTAGTTTTTCTATCCAAAGTTTTATAGTAGCTATTAGAATGTAATATCATATCTATATCTCCTATTTAGGTAGTTAACCTGATAAATCCTCTTCCATAGGGATGTGATCAATGTGCATTTTTTGAGTTTCATAGGTCACCAAGCCACACAAAAAATAGATGCATAAGTTTGAGACATGAGATACAAGATTTGATAGACGGTAATGATATTAATCTTGGAACTTTAGTTAAGCCTCTTTAGGCAAACCAAACATAAGATAAAGCTTTGAACATCTTCTTAGATCCATTTTTTTAGAATTTTAAACTATATATAAGGGACACATCAGGGGTTCACCATGAATATCGTGCACCTCCACCACTAGATACATACATGGCACTTTCAATTGAGACACATCATTTGAGTAACATGATTGGTGTATACAATTCTAGATTTCTAGCTAGACCTTCCATCTCCTTCTCAGAGTAGGATATAGTTGAGCATGATTCATATTATCATGAATTTTTTAATCATATATTACATTCATAATCATCCTATTCATAGTGTTCTCTTAGATAATGGATCATTTTGAACATGTGCACTATTCCATTATTATAGTATTTAAGATATTTATTGTAGGATATTACCTTGATGGACATAGTTATCAGTGGATTCAGTGGGCACATATATAGTTTATTAGGTGACATTTTAATTCCTTTATAGGTTGGTCTAACACATATGGCCACACCATTCACTATTATTCCTAGTGCAAGAGTCTTTGATATGTTACTTGGTTGACCATGGATTCAAAAACTTTTAGCAGTACCTTTTATATTTCATAGATGCATGAAATTCATTCATTCTAGTCAGTTTATTATAGTTAGTGGAGTTCCATATGAGTTACCACTCCCTACTCTAGAGGCATCTTCTACTTTGAAGTCACTAGTTTTAGTTTTGTCACTAGTTTCAGTTTTTCCACTAGTTTTAGTTTTTCCACCAATTATAGTTCCTCCTCTAGTTCTGATTAAGACATAGTTAAGGCATCCATTGCTAGCCTAGAGATTTGATACACCTTCATATCTTCAATATTCTAGACAAATTCTCGCTATAGTGTTCACACCCCAGGGTAGTGTCATTGAGATCTCATGCATATACTCATAGAGCACATTTTCAATGAGTTTTTCCTACTACCAGATGGGTCCCTAAGAGCCATAAAATTACATCCACTTCTTAGAGTTGTAAGGGGACCCCAAACTTAGTTTTTAATTCCAATTTTAGATCATTTATAACATATAAAACTTTCAAAGCCACAGTCTCAACATTTCCATCATGCTTCACCATCATGCACAATTCTTCTCCTTGATATATGATGCCATGATAGGGAGTCTCCCATGAAACTCATCAGTTAGTATCATTTCTTCTCAGTATTTCTTGTACATAGTTTATCAATATTTCTTTTACATAGTATTCATATAATTTATTGTACATAGTTCATAACATTTCAAAATACAAAAACAGTACAAAATATCAAAAATACAAAAGCAATACAAAATATCAAAAATATGTCAAAACACCAAAAATATTTGGATTGTATTCATCATCCATGCTTTACATTTCTACTATTATGCTAAACTTACATTTGATGTTTTATGATATTGTTTGCCAATTTATCTACATTACCATGTTTCACTTGATTTTATTTGAGTGTGTGTAATGACAACCAGATCCTTGATTGCTTCACTCTACCCATTGAGGGGGCATCCTACTTATACATTCAAGACACACATCAATATACATACCCACTGGGGACATCTTATACATGAATAAACCATCCAAGTTATGTCATTATTACACCACACACTCTAGTTATCATGATGATGTATATTATTTACTAGATTACATAGATTATTACATTGACATCTCACTAGTATATAGAACTTGTGTATTTATTATCATATACCTAGTATTGTACTAACATATCTTGCATACATTCACTTCTTACTTTGATTACTTATATGTAATGGTATTTCTAGTTATTACATGTTTTACTTTCTTGCTTAGAATAGCTATATTGTTTGCATTTCTCAATTCCTATTTTGTCTTCTATATGTGCCTTAGGACATTTTCCAATATCCTTTGCTTCTATTCATGTGTGTGCCTTAGGACATTTTCCAATGCCCTTTGGTTTTACTCTTTTATGTTATTTTGGCTTTCATGCCAACCTTACTTGTTTCAATTATATGTGTATGTGGCATTTGAACATGCCTTGTATAGTTGGTTTCTAGTTTGAGTGACATGTGTCCATGTCCCTTATTTGCTTGGCCCCTTGGCCACCCTTATATGCTTCTCAATTCTTTCCTTGTGTGATTATTGCTTGATTTATTTTTGATCGTCTATAATGCCATGATCCACACCATACATTATCTTGCTTTCTTGGTTGTCATGATGGACATCATGCTCCATCCCTCTATAAAAACTGATAACTAAAAACTAACTAGACTTCCATTTCCAATTCATTACATTACACATTTTATTACATTATTATATCTATCTAGGCATACCCCTATTGATCTAACAATCTCTCATTACAAACCATGTTATATCTTGAGATATCATATCCATTATCATTGCTATATCATGTATCATTGCACCATAACACACTTTTAGGGCTATTTCTTCTAAGGGTAACCATTTTAGAGTATTAATTCCTACCCTCAAAAGAGGGGGAAACAAATAGGGTTTTTTTCACAAATATTAGAGATCCTAATGGTAAAAAACGTAAAACTCAGAACATGTAGAATAGCAACCAAACATTAAACCAGTTAGAATAGACTAGGTAGATAGTGAAAATTTTAGAATAGTTACCAAATTTGGCCTAAGAAAATAATTACAATATTGGACTATAGATCTAGTGCCACTACTAATTTTTTTTAGTGCTTTTATCCAAACACCAAAAAACTAAACTTTCTAGAAGAAAGTAGAAAAGTAGGTTTAGTTATAGTTTTACACTTTTAGACCAGTTCAAAATTAGTAGTTTTTAGTACACTTTCACTTAGAGAATCTAGATATGAGGGTCATCATGCACATCATGATGAATCTCACTTCTAGATTCATACAAGGAAGTTTTTATAACTTCTAGATCATAATCCATGTTCCAGACACCAATGATTGGGGGCAATGTATGTGGCACACTTGTTTTCTTTTCTTTCTAATTTTAGCATTACCCAAGCATAATCAAAAATTAAGTGACGTATTCCATCTATAGGTGGTTGGAATTATTTTGGAGTGTCTTTCATATAAGCCTAACTTCCACATTTTGGAGTGGCTTTCATATAAGCCTAGTGCACCATTTTTAGAATGGCTTTCATACAAGCCTAATCTCCATCTTTTAGAGTGGCCTAGTTTATACCATACATTCATCTATCCATGCTAACATAATTATATCATAGTACATTCATGGGATTTAAGATCTATCTCATACAACAACATTTCATACTGGTATTAGTTCATAACTTCACTTCATGAGGAAATGATGGATCCAAAAGAGTATCTATCCTTTATATTTTTGAGCCACCAATTCAGAGGGATTGGACACATAGTCTAAACATCAACCAACACACATATGACCACCTAACTTCCCTTAATGGGTGATGATGGAGCTAAAGGGCCAAAATTTGAAATCTTGAGCCACTTTTAGGGAATTGAGCACTCAAATCCATTTATGATATTACTCTTGGTATAGCACACATTAAGTGTCACTCAACATCACTTAGTATCATAATAGGTTTTGTATTAGTCCTCATACCTGGTGAGGTGTATTCATTATTTTCTCTTCCTTTCTCTCTTACCCAATCTTGTACATTCTTATTTTAGATATAACATATCTAGTAAGAATTGATCTACTTTTTTTTCTTATAGATTTGTACTTCAGAGCATGATCTCTATATGCACACCCAACATCATAGAGCTTCATGAGCTTCACCTTTATAGATAATTTCAGGTATGTTTTCTATATTTTTTTTAATCCTAGTATTTCACTTTTATACATCTATAGAATAAAGTGGGAACATGTAATCATATAAAATGAAAAACATGATTACATGAGCATGGATAATTACACCCAACCATTAGGTCCCTCTTTCTTACTCTCATGACCCTCATAGGTATCTTTTCACTGATTCCTAGTCATCTGTATCCTTCCAAACTTCATCCCAGCTAAGATAGATCCCTTTTTTTATGACTAATCTACCCCCCAGGTCCCATCAGCTTAGGACAATAAAACCACACTTGGACTATAGAACTAATGCCACTCCTATCTACTTTTGGCACTAATATTCACGTGTAATTTTAGCCCCAGCTATCAATCATTTTTGGTTACCCATCCTTCTCCTTGTAGACCTAACACAAGTACATTCAACCCATGAATAATAGATCCCTATAAAATCCCATTCAAAGATCATTTGGAAAGGGTTGGAAATTATCACTAAGTAAGCAAGAATACTCAAGAAATATTCCCTATTCTTTGCATATAGCTAGGAAATATACTTACAAGATTATTCAAATCCTTATACCATTCCCTAGACACCTCAAGTACATACAATTTAGAATTTTTCATATTCATACACTCAATTACAAAAAACACATCAAGTGGGAGAACTACATATGGCTTGATCCCTCTTAAAAGTATTGGTATGTAGGTAGCGTACCCACACAAGGAGTGTGGATACATGTTCACTAAATCTTACATACACTACCCCCTAATATTTATTTAAATTAGTCAAAGTATAATGGAATATAGGGTTTTAATAAATAATCTACTCTATAGGGTGCTCTACATACTTCTAGGTGCTAAAAATTCTTGGATAATGTCACACATAATTGGTGAACAAAACCCAAAAAGATCATATCCTCAAGACAACAGTGGTAGAGGTGAGCTATAGTTCTAGTGCCACTCTTTTCCACTTTTGGTACTCCTATCTAATTATAAAATGAAGGCCAAATCATCATTTATGATAGTTTCCTAGTCTTGTATAGTGAATCTCAGACTTTGTCTCAGCCATATCAAGTAATTTCCAAGTAAGTCTTTTTTTCTCCCTCTTATTACTATTTTTATAAAGGTCAAATTTGCAATCTATTTTACAAAAATTAGTAGCATAATTATTGATTATTCATTTATTGATTTTACTATTCAAACACTATAACTAAATTAGGAATAATTCAACAATATTCCCAAGACTATTAAATCATAGACTTACATATATTTTTAATCTCTTATTATACTTGTGGTAATCCCAAATGAGTCCATCATTGCTTTAATTGATGACTAGTATGTTATAAATGTGATTATTTAACATCATTTACATTGATAAATTAGGGGAAAATCATCATATTTTGTATTAGATATTAGAAATCTATTAAAAAAATAAGTTTTTATATTATATAATTAGTTTTTGTAGAAAATAAGAGCTTTTGAGAATATTGACAAGTTACAAGTTGTGGAGATCAAACTTAAAATAAAGAAAGGTAACAAAATGTGAAATGTTGTTTTAAATATCTTAAATGACTAATTTGTGTTTCAGTGGTCTTAGGTTCAAGGCAATCAAAGCCTATAAATACTTAAGAATAAAGTGGAAAACCAATAAGTCTTGAAGACATAGTAAAGAGCTTGTGAAGATCAAGAGAGAAAATAGCATAACAATTGCTCTAGAAAGATATCCAAGGTAAAGAAAAAGATTGGATAGCTTACCAAAAGACTAAGGTGAAATAGAATTATGTGAGGTAAATAATGGAGTTTGAATGAGTGAGGATAATGATAGAGGAATTGCCTAGAAGAAAGAACTAAGTAAGAGAGAAACAAGAAAAATAAAGGAGAAGAAAACAAAAATAGGAATACTTCCAAATGGAAATGGAAGAGTTGAATCAAAGAATGACATGAGTAATACTCATGGTTGAGAGAATGAATAACCCATGGTGTGTTTTTGTAATGAATAATAAGGTAATATGAACAATCAAATTAATAACAAAGAGAAGAAATAAAATAAAGAAATTGTTGTAAAATAAACTTATGAGAGAGCTAAAGAAGCTCAAGATGAACATGTAGATGAAAGAGTATGAGGAAGGTGATCATCACCTTTACTAGGAAGAAGGTACTTAAGGGGATATTTGGCCTAAATTTTTTATATCTCATGTTGCTTTTGATGTTTTGAGTGTAGGTACATAAGTTATGGAGGAAGATGAAGTATTTAAGATAATGAGTGGGCTCATGCATAAATAAAAATATAAAATTAAGGCTTAATGCAAGGCCTTAACACTTGAATAATATGTATTAAAGGAGACATAAGATATTGAACAACATATTAAAAGTGACAAAAAGTTTCTATTTGAGCAACGAGATAGAATATTTTTCTACCAATGTGAAGAATAGATTTGATAAGAGATGGTAGCCTTGGAAAATGCCATAAACCATGAAGGAGAGGACAAATGTTGTTATACAATATAAATTAAGGAGATATATAGTTATTTTAATGTATTAATGAAGGCCAAACAACATTTCAAAGAAGAGATCATACTTAATCAACAATTATGGATGCCTAAAACATGTATAGAGACCCAAAAGTCTCAATTGTTTATTTCTAATATCTCATTAGACTATGAATGTGTAGGTCTAATGGATAAGGAGGTAATGTATATAGAGAAGAGAGATATTATAAGAGCTAAATATAATAAAATATAAGTTGTTATCCTAAATAAATATGATAAACATTTAAAGAATAATATGGAAGAGAAGAGGAGGAAATAAGGCATTGTATGACAAAGATAAGAAAATAACAAGAAGGAAAAGATGCAAGTGTGGCAGCAAAGAACATGCACACTTGTATGAGAGATTGAACCAGGAAGATAATTTATGAAATAAGTTTCAATTGTAAGTGGGAATGTAAAATAGGATCATAAAACATTTTAGGCCCAATATTTTGATTTAGGATCATCAACCCATTCCTTGTAATTTTATACATAAATAGTCTAAGAGAGTCAATAAGCCTTGATAGGATGACAAAACTTTAAAATTGAATTTTAAAGGCCTTAAAAGGTAATATATAGCTTAGGAAGTCATAATTGGATTTCATTATGGTGTTAAAGTATCTATGGGGTCTTAAAATGTAATAATATTCCAAATACAAGTTTTCCTTGCAATACCTCATTTTCAAATATTTTAATTGTAGTCTAAGGCTGATAAGAATTATAAGAATTTTTGAAGAGTATAAACTCATATGTAATGAAAATAAGAGGTAAATATAATTATTTAAAATACTTATAACTATTTTAAATGTGAAAATAATTGATAATCCTATCTAAAAGGTCATCCCCACATTCTAAAAACTAAGTAAAGCAAGTTTTTTGAATATGAAAAGTCAAGGAAAAGAATATTTGGGTTGTTTCAAGATCTTAAGAAGATTAAAAAAGTTTTATTATCATGATATAGGTTTAACCAAAAATAATATGATGAGTAAATTAAATAAATATAAGGTGTTGGTAGTCATATGGGGGATTCAATTTCTTCTCAAAATGAGTTCTTGAGAATTCTTGTGTAAACTAGTCTTTTGAAGAACATCATACATAAATAAGTGGTATTATTATGTTTAAGGAATGCATGTTTTTATGTAATAAGGTGAATTAAATCAATAAAATTAATATTTAGGGCCCAATAATGTCTTTATCTATGTTATAATTACTATTATCATGTAAATTAATATATTCTTGATGTTGGATAAGAAGGGTTATGAGATAGTTTGGGTTTTGAGTATTGGAATATGTTCAAGAGGCTATTTGAATTTTTAGAGGAACTTATCTAGGTAGGTGAATATCCATAACAAAAATCCTTGTTATGTAAAGTAATCACCATTAATGGTTAAAGAATTGAAATGAGATAGTTGTCATGTGTAAATTGAAAACATGGTTTGTAATCTAAAAATAAAGAAGTCTGAGCAAATTTGTACATTATAAATGGTAGTTATCTAAATAAAAAAGTTCTAGGAAAAAAATAGAACTTTAAAAATTGGAATGAGGTTTTTAAATGATGTTTTCTCAATTTATGAATTTTTAAGCTTGCTACCTTGTGGTAGAATAGCCGAGGTTTTTTAGACAAAAAATCATGTCATGAGAAATGTAAGTTATCGAATGGTTTTAATGGTTGGAGAATATGAATTGGGTGAAAATAAAAATTTTGAGTCTTTTTTGAGTCGTTGAAGCCCTGATAGGTGTTAAAAAAGTGAAAATATCAATCCTAGACCTATAAAACCATGTTCTAGGGTTGTTGATAAGAAATGGAAGCTTGATTATCTCCTAAACTACATGGTGGAATTAAATATAAACTTGCAATCATATGTATTTTTTTCATAAAAGGATACAGTAGTTTTTAGGTTGATTCAATTTGGGTTATCACATGTAAAAGTTAGGAGAAACCATACAATGCCTAATTAGGCTTATTACAAAAATATAAAAAGTGAAAACAAAGTGTGATAGAAATTGAGTTAGCTATTAAAAAAATGATTCAACCCCATTTCAGTAGCTTAGGTAAAAGAATTAGCTATCCTGATATATTCTTGTGATCTTATGTGTGGATGGGATGTATACCTCCTTATTAACATCATAATCTCTAAGGTCAAATTGTTATATGATCACATAAAAGTGCCAAATTGGTACTTAGAAAGATAATTTATTTTTTATATAGGTATTTGTGTTGGCAAATAAGTTATAAATAATCTAAAAATAGGGTTATAAGGGCATAAGTCCACTTAACAAAGGAAGTAGTAGTTGGGAGTGGAGTAGGATCTTGAAAATTTTGGATTATCTCAAGTGGATTAAAATATATGTTTGAGGTGGTTTTAAGTATAAATCAAAGTGAAAAAGGTCATGAAAAAATAAATTTTCATTTTTCTCATACAAGGCCTAGTGAAGGCATATAAAGAAATTTGCATCTAGAGTAACTTTTTGAGTTTATGAAAATATTTTTAAACAAATAAAGTTATATGTTTTTTATAACTCTCATTGTACATGTGATAATATCAAATGAGTCCATCATTTATTCCATTGATGATGAGTGTGTTATAAAATTGATTATTTAACATCATTTGCATTGATAAAGTAGGGGAAGGTCATCACCTAATGCAATAAACTAGTGTAAGGTTTTAACTTATAGGAAGTCATAGTGGCCTCTTAATATTTCATTAATATATAGGGTAGACCGATTTTGTGACATTTAAAGTGATTCATAAGTATAAAATGGTGGGATAAGATGAAAATGTTCTTACCATCAAACGTGATGTATTTCATGATTTGGAGCCAAATTTTTAACCATTTCCTTGATAGCTCCACTATGGGATAACCTTTATACTTAAGGATAATTAGCTTATAAATTTTGAATAAAGTCTTCATGAGTTACTCCATGAATTTTTTGTCCCTAAATGTCTTATTTCCTTAACAATACATTCCTATTACCTTACTAATGGTTTCCTTTGTTATAGTTATCTATATGCCTCTCATTATGACTACTCCTTCCTCCCAGCCTCTTGCAAAATCCTTGGAAATAGTAGATTCATAACTGATAATTGTAATCATGAAATTGGTGAGCCCACTTTGATATTTTATGACACATATGTGGGTATTGTTTAGATTTGGCATAATAAATTGGTTTTATTTTATCATAGTTACCTCTCATGCCTTTACAATTTTCTTCCCTAGGGACTTATTATAATTCAACTTCAACTTTAATTACTCTCATTAAATATTGAACATGACTATTGTAGTAATTATGGTGACACTTATTACTATTTTTCCACACTTCGATCTTGATTTATTTGCCTTAAAACTAGTAATGATATCATTGCATGAGGTTTTGTGGGCTATGAGAATTTTTGTTTATTATCATCCATCATTGGGTTGCCCTCCCTCTTATGGGTTGTGAATTTTTCCACATCATTCATAATTATTATGATTAAGTTGATTGTTAGTTATTCTATCTTTAACCAATGGTTAAAATAGGAAATGAGAACACCAATATTGGCAATGATATCCACCCCTTTGTTACCTTCTCTATAAATATGTGATATTGATACTTCTTTGAATTTTTGAAGGATCCTTTTGGCCTCCTAAATTTATATTTAGATAGACCAATAGGGTTTAGTATTTCCCAATAAGAAATTTATTATGTTTTAAAAGTCCCCTTAAATAGAGAGATATTTGATATACATCCAAGGTATTAACTAGATGCCCTAGAGGGCCACTATGACTTTGGTAGTTTTATTTGTTTGCACTCTTATTAGATTATCATAGGTTACCATCTTTGTAATGTTAAAGTTCCTGATGATCCCTCCTCTATATGATGAACTAGGTTTTGTTTTGACTTCCCCATTAAAGTTTAGTTTTATCCAATGTCTAATCAATTTAGACCATTTAACCTATGATCTATCCACCTTCAATGGTTGGTTTCTCTCTGAAGGGAAAATATTCCGATTTTATAATATTGAGGAGACCAAAGTGGCAGGGGAAATCTTGATTTTGGGTTTGAATCTATCCCATTTTCAATTTATGTCTTCGGCAATCCTCTAAATATGGGTTAACAAATAGACAACTATATTTTTGAAAATGTAAATGTGGGGAAGGGATAAATGTCAAAGGATTTCCAAAGAGGAGATTTCCCAAGAAGGTTTCTATTATCAATGAGATTAAGGATAAAGTTAGGTCTAGTCTATAAAAATTTTAACTTCTTTAGGATAAAGTCAATAGTTATGTAGGTAAAAGGGCACTCAAAAAATAAGTGATAAATAGATTCCTCATTACATTTGCATATAGAACACACTTGTTGGGGGTGGAAAAACCTATTTTGATGATATTTTCAATTATGAGAACCTTATTTTGAGTATATAACCAAAAAAAAATATTAATCTTGGGGGTGAAGTTCTTAATCCACATGTATTTCTAGTAAAACTTGTCTTCTTCTAAATCCAGGTTGACCAAATACCCTAACTTGATCGATAATTCTCCACTAATGTACATATACCAAATAAACTCATATTTTTTTGGGAAAAGAATGATAAGAGTGTTTTGGATATTTTTTTTGAGGGTAAGGATTATCTAAGAATTATTTGCATTAACTTATTCCTTACACATTAGTTTATAACTTATTTTGTCATTGGTTTCTTCCCAATAATCTTTCACTTTAGGTCTAAAATATTTAAATTTGTGACTGAGATCTATCCACAAAGATTTATAGGATAAAGGATACTATAATATCCAAGGATCACCCCAAAAATTGAATTTTTCCATCCCCAATGTTCCACTTGTTACCTTTTTATAAGGCCTTTGCTGCATGTGGGGACTTTATAGAACATTAAATCATTATCTGAGCCTTCTTCCATTCAAAACTATCTTCTTCCCTATCCATAAGGTGTTTTTTAATAATCTTGATCTAATAATTCTATCCTTTAAGTACTTTCCATCCTTATTTTTATATTAAATCTTGATTCATATTCTTAACCCTTACAAAACCTAAACATCCTTTTCCTTTACGTAGGTAGTGTTTTCTCTAATATACAAAAAAAATTCTAAATTTTTCTTCATCACCCTTCCAAAAGAAGATTATTTAATGACATTCTTACACTAAATAGAGGAAAGCCTGAGTAGTAATAAGGGAGGATATTTATCTAACATCTGAAGATTATAGATAGTTTATTCTTAATGCCTTTTGGAGTGTTGATGAAGAAAAGGAATATATTTTTCAAGTGGATAATTTGACTAGAAACCACCTAATAATACTTAATAATAGTCCTAGAAGACCCAGCCTCCATAATTATAGATTCACTAGTTAGCAATGTGTCATCTACAAACTATTGGTGTATAATAGGAGTTATTCTTGGAGCCACTTTATTTCATTTGATTTCTCCTATGATTTTATCCTTTTAAAGACTTCTCAAATTTTTTACAATCATTATTAAGAGATAAGGAGATAGAGGGTATCTTTATTGAAGTCCTCATCCTAGTGGGAAAAATATTTATGGATGTCATTGATGATAATTGAGTATATAGGGAAAGAGATGCAGGTAGATATCAACCCTCTAATTGATGGGTTGAAACTGATCTTCTCTAAAACCTTGTCAAGGAACTTTGATGAGACCCTATTGTATGATTTATTCATTTATAGTTTGAGGAACATACCTTGTCTTGTGGAATTCATCACTGAGTAAATTTATTCATGGATAATGATGACTTTGTCTATGATTTGTCACCTACAAATAAATTCACCCTATTATTTGGAAATAATATTTCTAAGACAATTTGGAATATCATGATCATGTTTTTTATGTAGATCTTACAAAATGTAGTGTAAAGAATGATTGATCTAAAATAATTCAACTAATTAGATCTCATGATTTTGGGGATTTAAACAAATAAAATGTTATTAAATTAATTAAGGATAGTCCCTAATAAGAATAAATCTAAAAATTAGTATTCCTTGTTAGGTTTAGGTAGGGAGCCATGGGAAAAGATATTGTTTATGAACCTGGTGGCCTATTCCACCATTTCAACTTCCTCCCTACAAAATGTTCCATCATCCTTAATTATTTCTTGATTTTTTTTAGATTTCTAATTTTTAGACGTAGATCCATGAAAAAACCTGGTGTTTTTATCACCTTATTTTAACCAAAAGCATCTCCACTTTTGGCACCAAAATGCTTCCTATTTATCCTCAAAGTTATGGAGATGAGAAGGCCTTTTCCTTCTTTATGAGATGGTCACTTGATTTTTTCTTACTAGTTTTTTCTTTAATATTCCATAGTTTTTCCTCAATGTTCTTATTACAAGTAAATATGTTCCAAAAAACCTCTTTATTCCATATTTTAAGTTTTATCTTTAAAAAATTAAGATTCATAACAATAATATACATGTTTATCTTAGATATAGGATTTTTCCACCATTATTTGAGTGAGTGCATCCAATATGGATGGTGTGTCCACATGTTTTCAAACTTAAAAGGTATGTTTTTGATCCTAGTCATTATTTCCCTTATGAAGACCATTAGTTTATGATTTGACCTAGTTTTGGGGAGGGGGGTAAGGATACTACTATATTAGATGTCTTAGTTAATGGAAACTAAGAATCTATCCAACCTTAATTGAGTAAGTTTATCTCGTAAACATCTATTAGACCAAGTGTATAGATTTCCATTGAGTTATAAATCTAAAAGGATAGATTCATATATAAATTCAGTCAGGTCAAACATGTTATCATTCAAATATTTTAGTCCCAATTTTTATCCATGGGACATAAGTGTGAGTTTGAATTCTCCCACTATTAAATATTTTTATTCCTCGCTATTTTTTAGAATTCTTTGAGTTCTCTTTGTTATTACACATGTTCTTAGAATTAGGAGCATATATGTTGGAGAGAATCCATTCCATTTTATTTGTAACATCCGAAAAGTGAATAGCTATGTGGATACCATTTTTGATCAAGTAAATTCCTTTAAACACTTTAAGGGTCTAAATTTTTTTGGTACCTCTAATTTAACTTATTTAGGAATAATGGAGTTTTATTATTATTTTAGTTAAGGGTATGGATTATTAAATCAATATAAAATATAGCAATAAATATAGTCCTAATTTATGCAAATATTTGTCTTTTTAAATTTTCTAAAAATAGAAATAAATAAGATGAAATATAATAGATCTATAAAATAGACTGAGATAGCTAATATAGAGATTAAAAATGGCTATGTAGGACTGGGAGGGTGTCATAAAACTAAATCTAGATTTCATTGGGTGAAAGGATAAGAGAAATAAAAATTGGATGCTTTGGTGTATAATTCTATTTTCCATTCTTTTCACTATTTTCCAAACTAATCATAAATACTTAAAACTTTCTAGGTAGTTATGTTGTTCTGGTATGAGCATGCTTATGAAAAATCAAGTATTGGTTATCGATAGAACTTGTTATGGAGCTGATTTTATCTTCAAACCCTAACCCTCTATCATGATTGATAAAATAATATTTAAGTATCTTGATAAAGAGGAGGGTTAGTGTAAAAGATTTATTAAACATGCAAACCACACCCCTTGTTTGGGCACACTACCTATATACCAATACTCTTAAGAGAGATCAAGCCATATGTAGTTCTCCCACCTAATGTGTATTTTATAATAGTGTGATGCAGATGCAAATGCCAAATTAATAGTGTTTGAGGTGGCCAAGGAATTTTATGGGGATTTTAGTAGGTTTATAGCTATGTTGACTATGTGCAAAGAATATAGAAGTTTGCCTTAGTGTTTTGTTTATATTCTTTCTTTTTTTGTATGTTTAGTCACCTCCTTTGTAAATGAGATTTGAGTGGGATTTTATAATGAATAATTGATCATAGGTTAGATGTATTAATTCTAGTCTAACCTAATTAAGGATAAGGACCTGATGAAAATGACCATTGGAGCTCAAAGTGCAAACAGATAGGACCACCAAAAATGGGACACTTCTTTATGGAGTGCTATAGTCTAAATGGGGTGGTCATATCCTATAAGATTAGAACCTAGGGGAATAAGAGTGACATGGGAAATATTATCTAGCTAAGGCAGATTGATTGTTCAGAAGGTTTTGGGTGATTGGAAATGAGCAAAAAGGTGTTTATAAGGGTCATAAGAGCATGAAAAAAGGACTTATGGATGGGGTGTCACAAACCACAATCAAATTACCAATTTGGACATTTTATATGACTAAATTTCCCCCCTCCATTTATTATATTAATGAATCAAATTAAAATACTAAGATAAATGAAAATAAGATAGTGTACCTAAACTTACCTACAAGGGTGAAGCCCATGAAGTTGTGTGATGCTAACTGTGCATAGAGAGAGCATAGTGTGATACATAAATTTGCAAGAGAAAATAAGGAGTAGATCAGTTCTTACTAGACATGCTATGTTTAAAATAAGAGCATACAAAGGTTAGGTAAAATAAACATGAAGATAAAGGAATGAATACACCTTATTAGGTACATGAACTAATAAAAAACCTATTGTGATGTTGAGTGATTCTAGGTATGTGTTGTACCAATAGTAATATTATGAACATAATTGAGTGCTCAATTCCTTGATGGTGGCTCAAGAATATAAAGTCTATCCCTTTAGCTCCATTTTCACTTACTATGTAGTGAATTTATGTGATCATTTATTTATTAATTGATGTTTAGACTATGTGTCCAATCCCTCTGAGTAGGTGGCTCAAGAATACAAAGGCTAGCTAGTCCTTTGGATCCATCATTTCCCACTAAGTGTGAACTATGAATTGATACCAATATTAATGTGTGTCATATGAGATGCCTCATGAAGCCCATGAATTCTCTATAATTTGATAATGTGGCATGGATATTTGAATGTGTACTAAGAACTAGGCCAATCTTGACCACTCTAAAAGGTGGATATTAGGCCTGTATGAAAGCCACTCTAAAAGTGAGAACTAGGCTTTTATGAAAGCCACTCCAAACTGATGTCAACCACCTAAAAATAAACTAAGGCATGTAGCTACTGTTGATACCTAGGTAATACAATAAACTTAAAAGAAAAGAATTCAAAATTTTCATGCACATTTCTCCCAATCATTGGTGTCTATAATATAGATTCTAATCTAGCAGTTGTATAAACTACCCAATCTAAAACTAAAAGCAAGAGCCATCATGATGCACATGATGCCACCTATATCTAGAAAATCTAAGTAAAAGTGTACTAAGACTACCCAATCAAAACAAAATTGTAAGTATCCTTACCTTTTTATCTATTTCTAAAAAATTTGGGTTTTTGGATGTGTGGATAGGAATGCCAAAAAGTGGACACTATATTTTAGGGTGTTGTAGTCCAAATGGGGTTCTCTTGTCCTTTATTGTTTTTCATTAATTTTTTTTATGTTTTTCATTATTTTTCTAGTCTATTTTTCATTTTTTGAATTTTGATTACTATTCTAAGTGTTCTAAAAACTAATTTTTTACCAATAAAGGGCTCTAATCTCTAAGACAAAACCCTTGTTTGTTTACCCTTCTTTGATGGTAGGAATTAAGACCCTAAAATGACTTATCTCAGAATAAATATCCCTATAAGTATGTTATTATATGAAATACATGATATATTAATTATAATCTAAAATATGTCTGAAGATATAACATAGTTTGTATTAGATATTGTTAGATCAACAAGGGTATGCCTAGATAAATGTAACAATATAATAATATGTGTAGTATATTGAACTAAAAATTGAAAATTTGGTTAGTTTTCTAGGAGGGATGGATCATGATTTACATCATGGCATCCAAGAAGGCAAGATAATTCATGATGTGGATCATGGCATTGCAAACAACTAAGAAACGAATAAGCAAACAAGCATGCAAGGAAAGAAACAAGAAGCATATAAAAGAGGCCAAGGGGACAAGAAAAAAAGGGACATGGGCAAATATCACTCAAATTAGGGAAATCCAGCATATAAGTCATGTTCAAATTCCCACATACACATTCAATTTTAAACAAGCAAGATTGGCATGAGGGCCACAAGCACATACATGAGTACAAGAAAAGGACATTGGAAAATGTCCTAAGGTACACACAAGTAAAAAAATAGGAAATTATAAATACAGTCATATCTAGCTAATAAAATTAAGAAAGGAATGAATGTAAATTATTTAAATACTATTGCATCTAACTAATCAAATCAAGAAGTTAAAGTATGCAAAACATGTAGTATAAGACTAGGTAGATGATAAGAAATACATAAGTTCTATATATTAGTGAGTGTTGATAGAATAATCTATGTAAACTAGTAAGGAATTTACATCATCATGGTAAATAGAATGTGTGGTATAGTACTTACATAACCTGGATGGTGTAGTCATGTAGAAGATGCCCCCAATGGGTATATATGTTAATGTATATCTCAAATGTAAAATTAGGATACCCCCTCAATGGGTAGAGAGAATCAATCAAGGATCTAGGTGTCACTATACACACTCAAAGAAGATCAAGTTGATCATGGTAATTTAGATAAATTAACAAAAAATAGCATATAATAGCAAAATGTAAGTTTACCATGGTATTAGAAATGTAAATCATGGATAATGCATATAGTTGAAAAGTTTTTTGTGTTTTGAGTTATTTGAATGTTTTTTTATTTTAACATGTTATATAATTTTTATAATTTTGAAATATTATATTATTTTTTTATTTGGACATGTTATATTGTTTTTTGGTATTTTGAAATAAACTATGTACAAGTAATCATAAGGAAACTATGTAAAAGAAAGTGAAAATAAAAAATGTACAAGTAATCTAAGAAATTATGTACAAGAAATAATAAGAAGAGACAATACTAACCAATGAGTCTCATAAGATAATCCCTATCATGGTGGCATGTATCAAGGAGAGGGAACATGCATGATTATGAAGCATGATGGAAGGGCTGAGACTATGACTCTGAAAGCTATGTATGTTGTAAGTGATCAAAAATTACTATAGTGGAAATGAATTGTGGGGTCCCCCTATAACTCTAAGAAATGGATGAAAATTTGGGGCTCTTGGGGACCCATTTTTTAGTAGAAGAAGCTATCTACAAATTTTATCTATTTATAGAGGCATGAGACCTCAATGATACTAACCTAGGTGTGAATACTATAGCTAGAAACTATCTATAGTCTTGAAACTATCACTGATGTAGTGATCATTCTAAGAGAGGCCTCTATGGAAGTGTATAAATACTCTATAATGGTGAGGGAGGCCTCAACTATGTCTGAACCTTAACTAGAAGAATAAATGTAACTAGTGGAGCTAAAACTAGGGACTATAGAGTAGGAGATGGCTCTGAAGTGGGGAGTGGTAACTCATATAGAACTCCACCAACTATAACAACCTAATTAATGTGAATGTATTTCATACATCTATGAATTATAGAAGGTACTTCAAAAAAAATTTAGATCTATGGTCAACCAAGTAACATGTCGAAGACTCTTGCACTGAGAATAATAGTAAATAGTGTGGCCACATGTGCTAGACCAACCTATAGAGGATGTACAATATCACCCAATGAACTTGGTATGTGTCCACTAAATCCACTAATAACTATGTTTATGTGGGTGATATCCTAATATAAATATCCCAAATGTTGAATTAATGTCTTAGTGCACATATTCACACTAGATCCATTATAAAAGAGAACACTATGAATCAGATGATAATTAATGTAGGCTTTGATAAAGAGTGCATAGTAATCTAAATCATCCTCAACTATATCCTACTCTAAGAAGGAGATCAAAGGTGTAGATGGAAATCTAGACTTATACACACCAATCATGTTGCTTAAATGATGTAAATCAATCGAAGGTGCCTAGTATGTAGTTAGTGGATGGTGTGCATGACATATATTTTTAACACCTTAAGTGCACTCTATCTCTTATTTAGAATGTTGTGGGAAAGGGTCTAAGAAATTTTTTAGAGACTTGTCCTATGTTTTTTTTTTTTTGAGGAGGCTCAACTGGAGTGCCAAGATCAATAAGGTTTCCATTTATCAAGTCATGTATCTTATGTCAAAAACTAATGAATCTATCTTTTGTGTGGTTTGGTTCCCTATAAAAATCATAGAATGCATTCTGATCATATCCATGTGTAAGAGGTTTTGTTGTATCAACTTCCTAAATAGGAAGGAGAGATATGACATTGCATTCTAATAACAACTATAATACTTTGACTAGAGATACTAGTAGATTGGTAAAGGCTCATCAAAGAGGTGATGATAAAACCAATTGCTAAGGGGGCTCTAAAGCCACATTAACTATAGGTTGATTTTGACTTTTACTATCATTAACCTTTATTTTCTATGTGACTTTATTATTACTCTTGTTTGTTGTTTTTGATATGTTTGTGTACTTGAGTTTGCCCATTCAAAGTAATTTGACTTCCCTTTCCTTTAGTATATGACATAATTCTATTAAGGAAGAATTTTTTTTAACATTATTGACTCATGTAAAGCTGGTAGAAGACTCTATTTAAAGAGATCTTTTAATTCTTTATTGGCCATGGGGCTAGTCATTTTAGCCAAGATAGTATTATATCTAAGAACATAATATATGAGATTCTCATTTGACATTGTTTCTATTTTTAAACTTAGGCATAGGAAACCTTGTCACATATGTTAATGCTGAAATGAGCTAGGAACATGTCAACTAAAGGATTGAATTCTTTGATCGACTGATTTGGTAGACTATAGAACCACTATAGAACATAATACTTTAGACTCCATGGAAATATATTGGTTAGTAACAAATAATTTGGAACATAGTCCAAGCATGATATGTGTAAATATCTCAAGTGTGTCTCTAGATCACCCTTTTCATCATATAAAATGACATTGGGTTGAACAAAACCTGGTGGCAAGGGTGTAGAAGCAATATGGCATGCCAATGGCATATGGAGTAGAGAAAAAGAGTCCAAATCTTATGTTGGTCTAGAGGAATATTTATAAATATGTATCATCTTGGATTTAAGTGATTTAATCTCTTACATAAACGAAACCACATCAATAGGTGAAGATGTACTAGTTGTAAATAGTGGTGCCACATAGGAAGGTTGGGTTGTTATAGGGGGTTGATGAGACATAGCTTCCCCTATAGTGTCATTTTTAATTGGTTATTTTGTGGTTTGAGAGGATTGACCATTTTTTTATTTTTTTGGTTCTTCTTTTAGTATTTTAAGCATATAATCTTTCTTATCAATATTTTTAATTAAAAGGTCTTGAAGTTCTCTCTTATTAGTTTTGTCAAAGCCAGTATATTGGGCCATTGTTAAAATAGGAAAACAAAGTGAAAGTGGATTGAATTTTTACAATAAGTTGTAATAATAAAAATTTGATGGAAGGAAAGTATTGAATAAAAGAAATGTAAAGTATTAAATTCAATAAACTAAAATATGCATAAAAAGGATATGAAGTTCAATAACAGTTAAGGTGATACCTCCAAAAACATAGGGACCTAGTATAATCTACTAGGGTTTGAAAGAAATGATTTTTAAAAATATAATATGGTGAATATTAAAAATTAAATGTGAAATTATGATTTATATATGTGGGAAAAATAAAAAGAATATTGATAAAATCAGCAAAGAATTTTCCCTAGGGTTTTAGGGTTTTTTGCACAAATGATTTTACTTATTTGGGAATAATGGAGTTTTATTCCTATTTTAATTAATGGTCTAGATTAATAAATCATTATATAATATTTCAATAAATATAATATCAATTTGTGTAACTATTTGGCTTTCTAACCTTTCTAAAAATAGTAATAAATAGGAAGAAATATAGCGTATCTAGAAAATAGACTGAGACGGTTGATACAAAGGTTGAAAATCATTGTGTAAGACTAGAAATGTGTTATAAACCTGAATATATATTTAATTAGGCAAAATAATAGGAGTAATAAAAATTATATGCTATGGTTTCCAATATTATTGTCCATTCCTACCACTATTATCCAAACTGAACACAAAGATGTAAAACTTTATGGGTAGTTACATTGTGCCTGTGTGATTATGTCTATGAAAAGTAAAGCACTATTTTTTAATTAAAATTTATATGGAGATTATTTTGTCTTCAAACCCTAACCCTCCATGATGCTTGATAAAATTATATTTGAGTCACTTGAGTAAGACGGGGGTTAGTGTGAAAGATGCACTAAATGTGCAATCCACACCCGTTGTGTGGTCACACTATCCACATACCAATAATATAAAGAGGGATCAAGTCATATGAATTTCTCCCAACTAATGTGCTTTTTGAAATAGTGTGATGTGGATGTAAATGCCAAATTGATAGTGTTTGAGGTGGTTAGGGACAAGTATGAGGATTTGAGTAGATTTGTAGCTGTGTTGGGTGACTATGTGTAATGAATAAGGAATTTTGTCTTAGTGCTTTGTTTTTATTCTTGTTTTCTTTATAATTTTGGTCACCTCATTTAGAAATGAGCTTTGAGTGGGATTTTGTTGGAAATAATTGATCATGGGTCAGATGTATTCATGTTAGGCAGACCTAATTAAGGATATGGACTAGATGAAAATGACCATTAGGGATCAAAGTGAAAATGGAAAAGACCACTAAAAATGGGACACTTCTGTATGGGGTGATATAGTCTAAATGGGGTGCTCTTATCCTATAGTATTGGGACTAGGAGAACAAGATTGACATGGGGAATATTATCTAACTGAGGTGGAATGATTGTTCAGAATGTTTTGGATGATTAGAAATGATAAAAAAGGTGTATATAAGGGTTAGAAGAGAATGGAAAAAGGACCTATGGATGGTGTGTTTCAAACCACACTCAAACTACTAATTTGGAAATTTTATATGACTACAACCCCTTATATCTTCTTTTGAATTACTTCTTATGCACTTTGATTTTTCCAAACTTTGTTAGTACTCAGTAAGATTGTATCTTACTACATATTACTTTATTTAAGTAAAATGATTTGAGGATTATACTAAATTCCTAACTAATCTCTACTTTATAGGGTTATTGAGACCCTTATGTTTCATGAGATGATTTTCATTTCTTAATTTTGGGAAATTATTTAAGGGTATTTTGATTACCCTTTGCCAATTATTTCTCTATTTCTTTTTTCATGGGTTTTTGGTTGGGGTACCTACCTAGGGATTTTGTTTCTTCACCCATTTTTGCTTTCTTATTACCTTTTTTAGTGGTGAGTTGGGTCCAATAGGATTCCTCTTTTATGTTGTTCTATTAATTATATTTTTTTGAGGAATATTAACCTTGTTATGGTAGGGTAGCCACTTCCCTCTCATATTTGTCTTTGGTGGGAGATAGTTTGATCTTGGTCTCTAACTTCATAAGAGTTTGGCATGGAGTCTTCTTTCCTAGTCCTGATTATGCTAATATTTCCACTAGGATGCTTGGTGAAAATAAATATGAGTCTTTTTTTGATCTTCCAGTCAAGAATTTAAACATTTTAAAGGTGTGATATTGTGTTCCACTAAATTTTTGTTGGATTAACCTACCTTATGTTCATTGGGGTTAGCTTCTTTATTGGGAATTATTATTTTAACATTTTTTATGGATTCTTTCCCCTTCTCATTATTTTCCTTTGGATATTCCTATTTTTAGCCTAGTAATAAGGGGGAATAATATTCTTATATAAGCTCCACTATTTAGGTGGGATCCTTGTTTTAGGTTCTTGGGGGAGCTTTCTTTACCCAAAAGGGTTTTTCTATTTGGGAGATATGTTGTTTTTTTGGAAATCATTTTCCATGTGACTTTAAACATTACATGATTTTAGAATTTGTGTCTCTTTCATATTATATTTTTTGAATCCATTCCCCATATTTTGACTTGATTTTTATGGAATGCTATAGGGTTTTATCCACCAGGATGAAGATGATGAATATAGTAGCCACCATCTTCCTTCTAGACTTTTTACCTAGGTCGAGTGCTATCGGTTATTATATGGATTTAGTTATCCCCAAGATAACATATAGTTCCCATAATTTTAGTGTAAGTTCTATTAAATTAACTTACATAGGTACATCTTGCATTTATATGCTATTTAGATTGATTCATGTTTTCCAATTCCTAAGGCCTAGATTTATTTTTCCCATGAACCAAGTTCTTGTTATCCTAATCCTAAAATAGTATTATATATTTATAAAGTTCATGAGGAATAAATTTTTATCCAAGGATAATATTTTTATATGTTCTTTTAATTTCTACTTTTTATAGGCCCATTTTATGAAATAAAAATGTTAGGTTTAAACATATTGAATTTGGCCATCAAAGAATTTGTTAGTTCAAAATTAGATTTTTCCATAAAAGTGTCTAGAAAATTTAGGAATAAATCATCATTTTACAATATGGGATTCATAGGGGAGTCTTCAAAAATAAAGTTCAACTGGTGCTTAGTTCCCAGTTAGCCCATGCTATTGCCTTTATGGTGGAGCCTAGATCCTCCCCCTATGGGGTTCTTATTTTAACATGGTCTTTAAGTGTTGAATCTAAATGATGTGAATATATCCATATAGTTTATTCTAAATTAATACCATTACTACTAATGAATATTTAGTTTTTTCCTCTACATAATCTAATATTTTATTTTCCTACACAATTGGATTTGAAAATTTACTTCTCCTTGAATTCCACTTCTATGTTCCCTCATATTCCCATCAATAAAAGGAAATATATAACACATAAAGTAAGATGCATTTTTAAAATGGGATAAAGGATATAATTAGGAAGCCTTATGAACAAATAAAACCTATATCTAAGATGTAAAATAAATAACTAAAGAGAGAGAAATGCCACTAGGTGTTAACAAAGGGATATTTAAATTAAGGATTGTAAAAACTATGTATCTAACTAAGGTTGTAAAAAATTCAAAGATAATATAAACTAACTTAAGAAAGGTAATATAAAAATATACTACTATAACATGCATATATAATAACAATAATAATAGTAATAGTAATAGTAATAGTAATAGTAATAATAATAATAATAATAATAATAATAATAATAATAATAATAATAATAATAATAATAATAATATAATAATAATAATAATAATAATAATAATAATAACAACAACAACAACAACAACAAAAACAACAACAAAAAATAACAATAACAAAAAAACAAAACCAACAATAATAAAAACAATAATAATAATAATAATAAATTCCAAAGTGATATGGATACTTACCTTGGATTGAATTTTTGGCAGATTAATATCTCCCTTTGCTCAAGTGAAACTTTATGAGAAATATTATAGGTAAAGCTCAAGATTTAAGTAATAATTCTTAATTATTCATATTTGGGGAATCAAAATACTAGATCTACAATTGTTTTCCTTGTTCTCTCATTAAGACTTCAACTACCTTGTATAAACATATACCTCCATAAATATAAACTCCAATACTTGATTCCTCCTTTTCTACTAAAGACAAGTTTTATATAAAATTAGAGTATAAAAATATTATACTTATATATAATTATATTTAGGAACCCTATATATTGATAGAAATTATGAAATTTTCCTAGGAATCATTTTTATGGAATCAATCCAAATTAATATAGTATAAAGAAATGGGAAAAAATGATACTATGTTTTCCAAGGCTAATATAGTTAAAAAGGAACAAAACTTACTTATTGGGGATGATAAATTTGTGAAATAACCACAAAATAGAATAATAATGTGTCATCCAAGGATAAAATATGATAAAATATAGGGAACACATTATAATTGGCTCAACAAGGTTGATTTGGTAGGAAATAACCATGTAATTAGGTGAAAGTGGTGAAAATAATGGGAAAGAGAACTAAATAAAGCTATAATGATTATATATCATTAAAATTATATATTAATGTATAAAATAGATAATATAAGAGTCATTATCAAATTACCTTGAGATAGTCCACCCCTTTATTTGTTCACTTATTAGGACTTGTAGTGAGTGAGATTAATAAATCAACTAGTCTTATAATAGAAATTAGAAATAACTAAAATATATAGGTGTATACATGTTTCCCACCCATATATCATCATGTATCATAATAGTCTAGTTTGGTATGGTTCTTTTTGAAGGAAACATATCAAATTTCAAAATAAAATTTAATGTTATAGATAAATGTTGATAAATTAAATAATGAAAATTAACCTATATATACCTCAAATTACCATTATAATAAAAGGATGAATTCCAATACCTTAATATTAATCATGGAAGGTGTAATATATATATATATATATATATATATATATATATATATATATATATATATATATATATATATATATATATATATATATATATATATACATACATACATATATATATATTTATATATATATATATATATATGTTTATATATGTATATATATTTATATATATGTATATATATATACATATGTATATATATTTATATATATGTATATATATATATATATATATACATATGTATATATATTTATATATGTGTATATATACATATGTATATATATATATATGTATATATGTATATATATATGTATATATATATGTATATATATATATATGATAACCCTAATTATACAAAGATAAAAATGGATAAAATAAATGTAGGTATACATAGGTGAGTCTAAAAATGGAAGTATGTGAAGCTCTCAGAAAGGATGGTAAAATGGCAGAATCATCTAGATATCCACAAGGTATAGCCTATAATATGTTTATAAGACCTAAAGGAAAGATAAATATGATAAAGGGGGTAAAAAAACCATGAGGTAAAATACAAATTAGGTCCAAAAATGCCAATGGAAAATGATGGTGCAAAATAAATCAAAGCATAAATGGTATAAATGAGAATGCATAGACATAAAGGGAGGGGTAAATTAAGTTTTGATGTAAAAAAAGGAATGATCAAGTTTAAAAAAATAACTAAGATAAATCCTAAAAAAATAAGGTAATGAGAAGAGAGCATCTCTAAAATACTCAAATATTCTACTTCTATTTAAAAATTTGAAGTTCAAATCATAACCTTTGAACACTAACACCTATCACAACGCCAACATGTCTAATAGATATTGATAAAAATAGATAAAAAAATATGGGAGATATTTTTTAACGTGATTTTATATTTAGGTGGAAAATGGAATGGAGGGAAAAGAGTGTGCCATCATGGAAAAAACTCTACTAGAAACAAGACACTCTAATCCATTTTGAATATCTAAGAGTTTTCAAAATAAATGGCCCTAGAGAACCCAAGCCAAAAATCATGAGATTATGATAACTAGGGAGGAATAAATATCATATCATAAATTCTATATGCATGAAAAATTGAAAGAATCTTACACTCAAAAAACATGTTACCAACTCCTTAAGACCCCCAAAACATCATTGTTCAATTCTAAGGATCAACTACTTGCATGAGAAAGAAGGTTTCACTAATGTTATATATGTAAATATTCCTACCCATTTCTAATGTCCTATAAAATTATAATGCAAATTGGATCTATCATGAATCCAACCATGGAGTTTAATATTTATCTAGAAAATGGTGTATTCCAATGATATGATCATGTCTTTTGGTTTGATTTGGATTTTGAAATAAATGTTGCATTTTTAAATTGCCTTTTTATTTTATTTTTAATTTTGCTATCTTTGCTTCTAAATTTTTCATATTTTTAAATTTTCCTTCTCCATACAAATTTTAAAGACAAAAAATGAGTGCTTAAGATTCATAACACAAGAGAGTTTACACCTAGTCACTAAAGAGGAGGACTTAAAAAAATATATTCTTATATACTCCTAGAGATTCACCTTAGAAAAAATTATGTCCTCAAATCGATCTTAATTCACCTAAATAAAGGCTGAAATAGGGAAGATATATATTCACATAAGAACAATTAGGATTCCTAAATTTTTAATAAAAATTTAAAAAAGGAGGATGATACAATGACAAACATGTTAGAGACTTTATCATAAGAGGGTAAAATATGGATGATAAAAATCTAGATAGACCACATTTATTTTTACATAATATAATATAAATAATTATAAGTGAGAAAACTCCACTCTTAACCATTGCCTTATCTTTCATAAAAACATCTATTTATGGCTTGGAGTGGGATGAAAATATATTTGGTAATATATGAGGATTGGTGCTTATTAATAAGGTTTGATTGTATTCTAAAAGGTCTTATCATGCAACTCAAAAATTAAAAGACAAGAGGCACAAATATAATTTTATAAGGATATCCCAGGGTACAATAGAGTTAAGGAAAAATAAGAAATACACAAATGAGGGCCTATAGGAGAAATATTATATGATGGGAGTTTTTTAGGAAGGCATGGCCATATTTCCCCAATGTCTTACCACAAAACTCACAAACCATAAATCTAAGAGACATAACAATAAGGAATATCATAGGCACAAAAAAGGTGATAAATTTTTAAAATTAAGGGTATAGGATAAAAATGAGGGATGTTGGAGGATATGTTAAGGTAAGTGAGAAGAAACTTGGAGATGTAGATAAAGGATATAAGGTACAACACAAGAGATAAGGATACTTAAACAAATGTTATCATAAACATATAAAATAATTATATAAAAGTATGAGATATATAAAATAAATTAAAATTATGGATAAAAATAAAACTATGAAGAATATATGTCAAACATAATTAGTATTCAAAAAAATGAGTATTAGTTAGTTCTTTGAAAATGTGTCTTTTTGTAGTTTGTAATTAATAATATTTAGGTTTAAGTATGTCTTTGATAAGGTATGGATATAAAAAAATGCATATTTACCCTATTATTAGTTGGTTTAATCCCATTTTAAGACTAAATTTTTGACTTCAAATTTTATAACTTTGAAATTCTTATTATGTTTCATAGTAGTACAATTTTTGTATCATTGATTTTGATAAAGAGTATCCATGCGTATATTTTTATGGATCTCTAATGTGTGAAGGTAGGGTTCATGAATCTATTCATTATGGATAATATCATGAATATAATTATACAATGAATTTAACTCTACATCTAGTGGAAATATGACTTTAGAGTCATAGACTAAAAATTGAGTTTATATTTCAACCTTTTAGGGTTTTACTATGTAAATCCTATGCTAGATTAAAAGGCTGGGTCTATTGTTAGTCTGGAACAAAATTGGAAATTATTGATTCAATGGAACTTTCCCAAAATATTAAGTGTAAATAGAAAAGGAACTTATTTGGAGATACATAGAGTTTTTCATGGATTATGGTACTAGAAACAACTGATCAAACATAGAGGAATATTTCATATTTTGACTATTTATTGAGTTATAAATCTAGATATTAGCACCTCTATTAATATAGTAGTGTCATGTGGTGTTAATATCTAGTTTTGGCACTAATGTCCTTTTTGTAGTGACTATATATAACTTTCAAGGAATTTTTAGGAGCTTCTAGAGGTCCTATATGTGATTCTATATCACACAGGGACTCAATTATGTCACTATTTTCATTGAATCTTCTTCAAAACCCTAATTAATACCTACACACATGAAACAATGAAATAATCAAATGCAAAAGGGAAGGGAAAAATTAGGTTGTGGGATTTTATGATCATGTAGAGCAGAACTCATGTTGTCATGACTACTACCTATATTGACCCTAATGTTAGGGGTCTCATATCACATGTAGTTATCCCTTAGGTAATGTGAACCATCAAATTGCATTGTATATTATAATGAATTTTGTCTAAGCCCTTTTCTAATCAAGCATGCAAATGTATAGGTGTGAAAACTAAGTAGTATGCAGATTATTTGAGATATATCATTAGTTAATTTTATGTAAATAAATGCCAAAATAGTAATTACTAGATGTAAAATGCCTTATGAAGCTCTTTATATATGAGGACATTTTTTTTGAATATATTACATTTTTTTTGTTTAAAATTCATGAAAAATATATAAAAAAATATAAGATAAGGGTCACATAGTGGTTAGGACTCAAACATGGGTGAAAAAGCCTATCAAACACTAAATCCACAAGTGAACACTAGTGTCATGTGGTGTTACTATCTAAAATTTTTTGATAATTTCCAAGGATTTAAAAAAGAGAAAAAATAAATGATGATAGGCTAGGGGTCCCTAGGATTGGGAAAATGTGACCTATGACTACTAGGAGTGTTACACACAAAGAAAATAAGACATAATAAAGATCAAAAGACTCAAGATGGCCATGTTAACAAGGACTATAACCATCACTAAGACCATTATGTGAAAGATAAACAAAATACTAGGGTGTTTACATTTTACCCCCTTTTATTCTAGTAATGTAATGAAATGAAAGTGCTAGATTAAAATAAAATAAGAATATGTACATATGTTTACCTATGTTAATGTAATCTGGATTTGGCCCACTTCTTGGATAAAGAAGTGAATAAGAAATAGAGTATAACATGTGAAGTGGATACATATGGTGTGAACGATCCTATGCTAATATTAAGTATGTAAAATGAATACATGAAGAAACAAGGCTCACTTAACCCCACTTTGAATCTGAGTATGTAAATTGAATATGTGGAAAAATAAGGCTTAGTTTCCCCCACTTTGAATCTAAGTACGTAAATTTAATGTGTGGAGAAATAAGGATCACTTTCCCCCACTCTAAATCTAATTAATATAAACTAAATGTGTGGATAAATAACTCTCACTTTCCCCCACTCTAAATCTGAGTATGTAAATTAAATGTGTGGATAAACAAGGTTTCCTTACCAACAATCTAAATTTAAGTATATAAAGTGGGTCTGGTGTAATGTTATGGACCAAATATTATAGAAAACCTTATGAACTAATTTAGTGAAAAATTGGTGATAATATTGATGATGATACTAAGTTTAAACCTGACAAATTTAAAAATGGGGACCAAGAATGTGCACTTTGCATTGTGCCCCCTAATCCTAATATATGAATGATGTAGTTATGTATCTGAACATCTAAATGAATTGGTATATATAAGTCAAAATTGTATATATTCATAGAGTGTACATCTGAATACTTTTGTAAACCTACCTAAACTTATGTAGATTTGTGCATCTATATATCTTAAAATCTATGAAAACCTATGTAAACCTATGTAGACTTGTGCATCTATATATCTAAAAATCTATGAATCTATAGTAATTTATGCATATTTTACCCCTTTAGGTGAGAAAACTAAGACTATAATTAGAATATGTAACCAAAAGTGGTAAGTATTGATAGAGCTAGTGCTAATTAGTAGTTTTGATGTTATATTAAATTTTAATAATGTATTTTACTATGTTAGGGTTGATAATTTAATGTGTAATTAGATATATGTTTGGTATACTATATTATTAAATATAATATATTTTTTGTCATTTTGTATATTTGATAATAATTATAGGATTGGTTTAACCAATATGGGACATATTGTATCACTATTAAGTCTCATGTGCAAGAAATGATTCATGAATCAGAGCTACAGTTATTGAGATATGGTGATAATAAGAGAGTTGTATTAGTTATCAAAATAGACATGAAATTGTAACCTTAGTAAGGTGGAATTAGGTAAGTTATGACTTAAATAAGTCATTTTGATTCATTTTTTAATTTATTTAGATCATTTGAGTTGAAATCATTTTGTGTCTGAGTGAGAGAAATATGTTAAGGAGACATGGAGCTATTTTGTCACACTATGAAGAGGTTGAAGGATAGATTCAGGCCAAAGAGAAGGTTCACTTGGTAAGGGACATAGACCTTTTTTTGTTTTTGATAATTTTTTTGTTTACTATTTTTATTGAAAAGGCTTTTTTAGGGTCATTTTGCATATACTAGCACTAGTGTCCCATTCTAGGTCCTATTGTCCATATCTCAGTGCTAGTGTTCAAAGTGTGGTGCTACTATCCAACACTATTATCCTCTATGTAGTGCTATTATCTAATAGTCCTGAGATGTGATGCTTATCATTCTTGACTAGTTTTTGATACATATTATTTGTTGGGTTTAGTTTTGTTTTGATAATGTCATTTTTAGTTGTAATTTTATAGGTTTATGATCATATGAGAGAGTTTTGAATGAGGAAGATGATTGAGATTTTGTGGGATTTTCCCTTGGCTAATATAGAGATGGAAGTTCTTAAGTGAACAATCCTAAGATTTGTTATTTTCCTGGAGCCTATGCCATGGGATAAGTATATAATTATTTCATTATGAGAGAAGTGGGATGTAGAAACATGTACATTATGACTATATACATGTGAGATGATTATGAAATTATAGGATGTATATCAGATTATGCAATTGCCAATATCTAGTTAATAGGGTATATTTTAGGATGCCACTAGTCCTCAAGATATATAACAGACATCTAGTATTTCTCTACCATGGTAGTGGGGACTCACTACACTAGGATTTAGAGTGATATATTTTTGACCATGATTATGATGGACAATGTTCCATGATTTTATAAATTAATGGTTATACTATTATCATCATTCATTACTATAGATGGGAGTGGTGTCTCAATTTTGTATAAGATGTATAAGATAGTGTAGGACATCAAGGAACATATCACTATGTACTCTTGGGGTTGTACCATGTTGGCTATTTATATATGGATCTATACCACTTTACACAAGAGATGAGTGGTGGGGGTATTGGTGCATTGATGCTATTACATTGCTAGGCATCTGAGCACATTACTTTGAGTAGGCTAGTGGCACACGCATAGTATGGATGGGATCATCTATAGGTATTTATAGAGATTATGGAATATGATAGGGTATGCATGAAGAATGATCACTACACATTATCAACAAGTTACTATACAATTTGAGAGTAGATAATATCATCTAGAGACCCTATAAGGGCTACCATAAGTGGCTTGAGGATAACACATAGTTGAGGTGGATTTGGGTTAGTTTTTGGATACATGATCATTGGGATAATGTATAATTTAAATTTTAGTATGAGAGGGTTACCTAATAGTTTGGAATTATATAGGATGTGCCCCCATCACTTGTGAGAAGTTATCAAGCTCTTGCAAAGATAAGTAGTAGGCTAAGGCCATATATTATTGATCTAGCTACAATTCCATTCATGGAGCATGATCTTGACATTGAGATACCAGATATAGATGATGTTATAGTGATTAAGGCATACATAGCCTAGTGGAATGACCATAGATGGGAACCTCTATTTATAAGAGTTAGAATTATTTTGAGTGATGTATTAGATGTATATCCCTTGAGGGATATTGATGGTAAGCTAAATAGCATTTTATTATGTTTTATGTAAATTTTATTAAGTGTTTATATGATAGGCTTCTTATTAATTATATGGATACTTCAAGGCCCAAGATATGATGAGTATTAGGAGGTCACTATTGAGTTAGCAATGCATGAGTTGACATGACATATCCTTGATGATGCCATAGAGGATGGATTGGTGGAGAGGCCCACCAATGTTGTTGGGGTACATGTCCATTTACTTAATCAAGCTACAATAGCAACTATGGCATTAAGGCAAGTGGTTGTAGATAGAGATGAGTTACGTGTTGAACTTTAAAGGGATATCATGCCTACTCTTGATGCTCTAGGTAGGGTTAGTATTATTATAGTGTACAACTACATAGAAATTCAATGAGATCATGTCAAATGTATGGCTGAGATGGGGATGTATAGAGAGAGAGAGAGAGAGAGAGGAGAGAGAGAGAGAGAGAGAGAGAGAGAGAGAGAGAGAGAGAGAGATGAGAGAGAGAGAGAGAGAGAGAGAGAGAGAGAGAGAGAGAGAGAGAGAGAGGTCACATAGAGATAGTGGGGCATCTACTTATATTTTGATTTATCTAGGAGTGAGAGTGAGGGATATCATCTGAATAATATTGTTCAAATCATTAGGTGATGCACCATATTTGTATTGAAATGATTTTCTACATTATATATATATATATATATATAATATAGATAGATAGATGTATATTATTTAATTTTGAGTTGTGTATTGGCAAATAGATCTTGCTATATTGTATACATTATTATGTGTTGAATTAGATTAATTTTCTAAAATTTTGATGTTTCTATTTTTTTTTAATTGGAGTAAATTTAATTTATTTGTATATGTTTTAGGCAT
>JARHVA010010633.1:85000-146390 GCA_037957365.1 Torreya grandis | reverse complement strand
TAGTAATTTTTATGTCATTTTAAAATTTAATTTTATTAATATAACCATTCATACCAAATTTAATGCTTGTACTCAACCTGTAGATGCCCTAAAATGGCCAGTTTCTCCATGGCAGGCTCTAATGTTGATTGTGATTAGACATAGGATTGAATATACTAAAAATTTGAATATTAAACATTATAAAAAAACATAAAAAATATTTTTAATAGGTATAATTAGGTCATAATTAGTGTCTCAACCAAATTTTTTGATTGGATCATGCATATTTTGTCCTATAGGGGCCATTTTGCCAAAAGCTAGTGACACGTGCCTACTTTGTCAAATTTCAAAACTAATTTTTCCTCATTTTTGACTTGGTTTGAGCTATTAAAATGTGAATATTATTTTATTATGTGATGAAACTTATCCCTTAATTATTTCACTCTTCATTATTTTTCCTTTGGCTTTATGCAACTCATGTATGACTTAAGCTCCTCTATATAAGTCAAATTCCAACCTTGTATACCCCAAAACCATCATTGAAAAACTCAAGGTGAGCCACTATTCTTCTTAAAACCTTTGACAAATTGGAATTAGTATGCTCCTTAAGCATAATTATAGTTGTCTTTTAGGGCTATAGGTGTCTTTATTGAGGATGAAACCATTTTTTATATTTAATAAACCTCATTCATGACCTTTAAAATCTCATTCATGATATTGGTTATCATATGAACCTTCATCCTTAAGATAATTATATATCACAGCGTTCTTATTGACTTTTGTCCTCTTGGAAGAATGGTTGTAGGTATAAGTTTCAATAAATAATATTGACTATATAATGATGGTTATAAGTCCTTTGTATGGACTATGTAAAGTTACCTTAGATATTTAAGGTTTTTATAATATTAAAAATAATTTAAGGGTCTCAACTATCATGATGAGTTCCATTATGTTAAACCACCCATATGAGGGTCAACCAAATGACCATCTCTTTCATAGCTCATTTGCCATCCTAGCTTTGCTTACTCTTATTCCTTGGATTAATATCCTCATTCACAATGAATCTATTATTTTTATATTATAGTTACTTCTTTAATTCATTTACCTCTCTCATGACACTTACATTCATTTTCAAACTCACACTATTCATTTCATTCCCTAAATTTCCTCTCTTACTTTCACTAGCTTATTTTTAGGATACCCTCCTTAGGTCTCAAGCACCAAATGATGATATAGGTGTCTTAGGATCATTATTATATGGTATACTATATTATAATGTCAATTCAAATTTTATTTAAAACCTTAGATGTTCCAAAACACACTTTACCCTTTAATTCCACACATAGGGCTCACAATGGTCTCTTAAGGCTTGTAACCTTTTTTTCTTATTTTTCCCTTGTTTTGTAACATATAACAACTTTCATGAGGATATAAATGTATATTATAGAGGTTATCTATATTCCTTCAAAATTTTATCAAATTTTGTGCCTTAAACTCCACACCTAGGGTACACTTCCTTTGTAACCCATCTCTCATTAGGCCTAATTAGCCCTTAAGCACACCAACATGTCTAGAAACCATATTATACAAACTCCTACAAAACAAAAACCACTTGATTCACTCTCCTTACACCAAAACTGACAAATTATGAAGTTTCACTACTTTTTTATGTTTGAAATCAAAAGTTATAGGGTTTTTCCTTTTGAAACCTTAAACACCATCCTGCATAGGCTGAGAGCCTTCATAGTTCATTTCCTTGAATTTTTAAAAGGTAAAAACGACCCAAATGACCTTATAAAAGTCTATCTAAATTTCCTACAACTATTATAATAGGTTATATCCTTTATTCCACTCAACTTCATGCTTCAAACAACCAAAATCTTAGTCAATTGTGTGTTTTCATTAACTGTGTAAGGTAGAAAAAACTCTAATTTTCAAGCTACTATATTTATATGGAACTTCACAAGGATCCAAGACCTTAAATAAAATTTCACAACCACTATGTCACTCAAAAAATTATAAAATATTCTCCTCTCCAACAATAATAAGGCTTGTGTACTGCAGACCTCAATCTCTTGAGTCATAACATAGGACTATGTAGGCTCTATACATGGGACTGTGTATTGCAATGTATGATAACTCTCTTTCCCCTATTTTATATGTTAAGATAATTTTTTGGATGGTAATTATCACTTTGGGGATCCATTTCAAACACATTTATCACTTTAATACTTTTTTCAACTTCTCACTACTCACTTTTACTGTAATTAGCCTGGTTTTGTAGATTGACTGTGTTTTCTTGCTTCCTACTTAGAAAGTGACACCCATCAGTGCCCACCACATAATTGGGCCCTTTAAAAAAATCATAATACATTATTATATCATTTTAATTTATTTTTTACACTTCATTTATATTTTTTTTTATCATATTCATGCTAAGATATACTCAAAGTTACTTGTTTTAGCCCACTATCCTGACAGAGTCAATCTATAGTTGCCTATCCTAGAGTAAAATAGAGGTCCTACAAGTGAATATTATCCTTGAAGTATATGAAAACATATAATTTTTATTCATATAATTTATTAGAACCAAATCAAATATAAATTATTTATGTATGCAATCCTAGTGTCATCAAGGTTCACTCTATGAGTTTATGAGTCACCTACAGTCAGGTTTGTAGGTGAGTTTTCTGAGTAAGGACACAGTTATAGGGTGTTGATGGAGGATAAATATTTGAAATTAAACACCTTTATATTCTATTTGAAACATAAATTTCATTCTCAATTTTATTATAACTTGTCGATGGTTATATTCCTCTATATTACAACTTGAGGTGTGTAAGCCATTTGAGAGTTCAAACACTGTAATTAAGTACTAAAAAGTTGCAATAAATAATTATGTAACTTGGGATCCTTTGTTTACATCACCTATTATATAAGACACACCCTCTTTATTTTAAAGTTTAATAATACTATATAATGGATAAAATGTGGATGTATTTGATTCCATCAAGACTCTTTGATACATTGGTGCATGGCAACACCAAAACCTCAGAGGGCTCTATTTTGGAACATTTAGGGAAGTAAGACTTCAAACTCATAATTCTTCCATTAAGGTGAATCCTCAAGTTTTACTCCTTTATAATGACCTTCAAAACGGTTTTCAAGGTATCCATATCCTCCTCAACTTGATGGAATTTTCAAGTCATGTTAAACTCTTTCATATAACACCGTTTAAGTCCCTATTGTAAAGCCACTTATAGGTGGACATCTTTATATGCAAGATTGTAAGTGTGATAAATAAGGGGTAGTGTACATATGATATGACTTTTATAATTAGTTCTCAATATACTTATAACTCCACAAAACTTCATGAATGTATCTCATCATTATTTTATAGTTCCATGACCACCTTCAGGTCTTTATGGGGCCACCTATAGGTGTGCATTTGCAGGTTACAAGGTAATAGGTAGAAACATGAAACATGGGCATGGTGTGTGATTATTATAGATATTATTATACCATATAAATATTATTAATGAATATTCAAAACATTTTAAGCACTTGAAACAGTTTTCAACATATCCATGGATGTTCACAAAACCTTCATACACCCCATTAGCCTAGTTAGAAGTGAACATGACTATGTTGGACTTTCCTACTTTGCAACTCCATTTATGATAAATTTTTGAGACTAATATTTGGTATAATAGGTGATTTAATTTATATAATATTAGGTGAAAACATAATATCCTCTTTACTTTGAAACCGCTATAGGAAAGGAAAACCTTTGTAGTTGATAAACTTGCCTACAATGCCATTGGAGCTCCAACTAGCAACTTGACTATTTTTCATTTCAAGGTTTTGATGAAATAATGAGAATTTATGAGTAATATAACTTATTTAAGTTTATTTTTAATAATTATGATGAGGCACACTCACCCCTCTAATCCAGGTTCTACTCTAAAACTGATCAAACAGACCATTCACAGGGACAAGAAGGAACACTAGTTTTATGCCATAAGTACCTTCCTAGAAGGAATTATATGATGAAAAAAATTATGATAGGTCATATTTTAAATTTAAACAAAAAAACTAAAACCATTATTCCTCATTTAGTTTTGAAGTGAAACAATATAAAAAACTTAGACCTTATCTGGATGAGTAGGCCAACTAGACACCCCTGAAATTGTTAGAAATTATTCATAAATATGGGGAGATGAACTAGACCACAAATAATAAAAAATGGAAGGAAATTATATTGTATTAAATTCCTAAAATATTATTTCCCAACTCTCTCTCTCTCTCTCTCTCTCTCTCTCTCTCTCTCTCTCTCTCTCTCTCTCTCTCTCTCTCTCTCTCTCTCTCTCTCTCTCTCTCTCTATCTCTCTCTCTCTCTCTCTCTCTCTCTCTCTCTCCTCTCTCTCTCCTCTCTCTCTCTCTCTCCTGACCATATTGAGTGAAAACTTGAAGCTCTCCTAGAGCTATCCAAAAAGTGACCAAAATAGTTTTTCCTTAGCATGAAGAACCAAAAGCTTTCGTATAAAATAAAAAAATTGTGAAATATGTTTTATGATGTAAAATATCTTTTATTTATTTTTTAAACCTTATAAAATCATTGGACTTCCATTAATGGCAGAAAACTTATTTCATTCATAGTTTGTAGTTAATAGGTTTTCCTTTACCTCTATTATTTATTATGATAGAATATGATTTTAGAGGCCTATGAAAGGATTTTAGGGGCACCATGTTTTACTTAATATTATATTCCAGCCTTTACATAAATAAAATAATTTAAAAACATGTTCTACTAAAGCTCTAAAATGCATCTTTTTACTCCCAAACATCTCTCCTCTACTCCAAATGACTTAAAATGGTCTTGAACATGTCTAAAAGGGTTAAAAATTCCATAAATAGGTGGGAAGAATTAAAAACCAATTTGAATTCCTCAAAAACTTTCTTTTCCACTTGAAATTTTCTATTTTGAGGACCCTTAAGTCATCTATTGCACTTTGGGGGTCTTTTGGTCATAATAGGTTTTTTAGGACTCATTTTTGGCTTGTGTTAGAATCTCTATAACTTTTTCAAAACCTCCTTCATGCCATTTAATGATTGAACACCATTGGAAACTTGTTGGATCCTTCACTTTTAATTCTAGACCTATTTCTAGGCATTTTCTTCAAAATCTCCAAATTCACCTTGAAACTCGCTTAAATTGTTTCAAAATATTGTGAGTGAAATGTGTTCGGGTCATTATGTTTGTATCCTTATTCCACCATTGGATCACTCACTTAAAAAGAACTCTACTCAACTTCTCACACAATACTAGGACCTCTCAAGATATTGCATCATCAATTCAAGACAAGAAAGGGACTATTCATGGATGTATAAGGTTACTTGAAAGTCCAAGAGAGTGGATTGATCCATCTAGGAAATTATTTTTTAAGTAGGCTAATTTGGCAAAAACATCTAGTGACCTCCTAGGATTGCATGCCTACTATGCAACATATTAGTTTCCTTGTCTGATCCATTATGCATACAAGGTCACAAGTCTTTCTTCCCAAATGGTATGAAAACGCTAGAAGGATGTCCATTGTTAAAAACCTCTTCTTGAAGCAACAAGGACAATAATAATAAAAACTAACACTATCCCAAGGCACTTAGGGAAGGGAAACACACAACTGAAAGGGATGTGCACAAGGCACTTAGAGAGAACATGAAAAACTATACAATATATACAATGGCTATAAACTCTTATAATAGAAAGGCTTTAGATGAATCCCATTTATTGGGACCTCTCTATCTAACTAGGTAAGCTAAATATAATTATGATTTTTTCATCCATGGATCAAATAAGGGCCACTCCAAAAGCTATAAAACTTAGTATGGTTATTTGGCTTAGCCTTATTTGAATCCAAATTGAGAACTATTATTTATCTTTGAAGTCCCTTACTATGGCTTTCTTGTCAAAGGATTTATTGACTTGAACTTGATGTGACTCTAGTGTCTTCATTACAAGGTCCCTTGTTTTTTCAAGCTGCATTGCCATCCTCACACTCATAGGTTCACTCTCCATCATCACAAGATGATGGAATATATCCAAGGTAGGTAACTCAAGAGATATGCAAGCTTGGATTATCTCCCATATACAAGGAGAAATGGTGAGTTACCAATAGAAACTTTAGGAGTCACTCTATCATCCCATAAAGTTGTCCTTAACTTCAAATGCCACCCTCTCTAATTCTCTTCCATAGTCCTCTTGATGATCCTTATCAATTAATTTTTATTGACTCTACTAGTCCATTGCTTTGGGGGTGTTAATTTGAGGATGTACTAAGGTAGGTTCCTAGCTAATTTCCCACTCACTTTTCCTCATGCCAACAAATGCTAAGGCATTATATAAAATAATTATTGTTGGGTACACTAGACATCATTACTATGTTATCATATAAGCCTAACATTATTGTTTCATTGGATTTTTTTTCAATAAATTACTTCCACCCACATGGTTAAGTATTTTTGATAGTTAATTACCCACTTGTGTCATCCACTAGAAGGTGGATTTATCATTTTTATGAAGTCCAAACCCCATTGCATGAAGGATTTCTATACCTGAATCGGGTTGAGAGGAAAGGTTGCTAACCTTTACTTGCATGTAAATAGAGCACACTTTTGTCAATTTCTCACCCATGCATATGCATCGTTAAATAAGATGGGAAAATAATAACCATCCCTCATCACTTTTACTATTGTATTTCTTAAATCAAAATGGCCTCATACAGGTCAATCATGGAATTGCTCTAAGAGCCTAGTCCACTTGAACATTGTCCTATGCACCTTAGAAGAACTCCATTGAGGTATTTCTTGAATAGAACACCATAAAATAATGCATAAGGTATGGATTGAATTCTAAAATACCTTCTCTTTACTCTATTTATACCTTTAATTCACTCACCTATTATCAATAACCTTGTCATATCCTAGAGCCAACTAGTGTGAGGTGGAGGAGTGTATGTTTGTCAGTTGTCTTGTGTCACCAGGACAATGTTTCTATCTTCATGAAGGTCATTAGCCATGTGTTCACATAAGCCTTGAACTCTCACTAGCTTAGTGGACCTTGATCTCTATCTCATATTTCATTACATTTGTAATCCATATAGCTCCCTTTTTATTTAGGGTCTTTGTTAATAAGTAATTCTCTCAATACAAGATGAGACACCATAAGATATATTATGATATTAGAGAACATTGGTAAGGCTTCTTACCACTATAAGGACTTACATATCTAAATAAATTATACCTTCCTTCATACCATTCAATCCCTTGACTAAAAAATGTAATTGGTTACTCAAGTCCTTCACCATTATTCTACATCAACATAGTTTTTATATTGCCAATGTTGGGAAAGGCATATAATATGAAATCCTTTGAGAAATTAGGATCATGATTATAAGTGCTTTGGGAATGGCTTGATTGATAGCTTAAAATAGTAATTTAACTTCTCTTGACCAAGTGAATAGTTGATTCCTCTCCATCATAGCAGTAAGGGGTTTGATTAAGCTTGAAAACATAGTTATAAATCTCCTCATGAAGTTTATCTTCCCAAGGAAGCTCTGAGGTCCCTACTTATGTTTGGCTAAGATAATGTCAAGATAGTACTTATTCTATCAGGATCAATAGTTAGTCCCTATTTTGAGAAAATATGTCCCAAGATGTTTCCCTCATGGACAACAAACACACACTTCTTGGGATTCAATGAGATCCCATATTCTCTACAACTTTTGAAGATCAATCTCGAGTGATCCAAGTGCTCACTAGCCTTCTTGGAGAAAATTGGTATGTCATCCATTTAGACAGGGTACCATATGATCCAACAAACCATGTAAATATATTTCCAAGTCTCTTTGAAAAGTGGACCTAGCATTTGATAGGCCAAAAGGCATATTCTAATAAACATATATGCCCACTTTGTGGTGAGGCAGTCTTATATTGGTCATCTTCTCTTATCAGCACCTAGTTGTATCTTGAGTACCCATCCAAAAAGAGAATAATTATAAACTATTAACCATTTGAATAATTTTATCCACGGATGGTAAGGGGTAATGATATTTCAAAGATACCCTATTTAAGTCTCTAAAGTCCACACATAACTAGATCTCACCATTTTTCTTTCTCGCTAACACCAAGTTAGCTACCGATGAGGAGTGTAGGATGGGAAAAATGATATTGGACTCAATTAGTTTATTCAACTCTTTCCTCATTATCCCTTTAATTTTTGGGTTGATAGGAATTTTCTTTTATCTCACGAGCTTGCCATTGGCCTCCAATTATATGGTGTGTTGGTCTATGTTAGGAATAAACCCTCTTAGATCACTATATTACCATGTAAAGATGTCTAGATATTCCTTACAAAGTTCAATTAAAGCATTTATTTCTACCTCATTTCTCAACTTACCAAGCTTGAGGAACTTATCCTTGAAGATGAGGACTCTTTCATAATTTTCCTCATCAATAGATATCACTACCTTATCTTTGTTCATATGATCTCCTTCATGGAAAAGACCTTCAAGGGTGACCAAACCATTAGTAAGTTTGTTAGTCCTCAACTAAATAACTTGATCATCATATTGATGTTGAAATTTACCTTATTTAATTGAAGAAAACTTTACCTCTTGCTGTAGGAAATAAGAAATCTACTTGTCACTATCAAAGATGTGCTAATGAGCCTCATTGTCTAGAATTGGTCTGATCCGGGCAACAAAGACAACAATTTAGGCGATAGTTCTACCCCAATTGATGACCAAACTTCTAAGAGCCATAACTTTTGTAGCATAGCTCTAATTGACTCCTTGTTTAAACCATTGGAAAAAAAAAGAATGAAGAGAATGTACTGAGATGGCACTAACCTTTGCTCAATGGATTTTGACCCTTCAAAACCTAATAGAAGCTCCCAAAATTTCAATTTTAGTAGTGCAGTCTAAAAATAGTAAGTTTCTAAAAATAGTAATTTATCAAATTTTGTATTATTTTAAATCATGAAAGTTAATCCACTTAATCTCCCCTCAATATTGATGACCTTCCACATCCTCCTCCTAATTTCAAAATGTGTATAAATTAAGATGTAATCCAAAATGGAAATCAAACATCTCTTTCTAAAGATAAGCATATAGTTGTATTGTGATTTTGAGTAATAAAACATCTATTCTCAGAGAATTCATTATTACTATGTTATTTTCATGTTCTTGAAATATAAGTCAATAAAAAAATTCTAAGTTTTGTTTCAGTGGTATCAGAGTGGTTTATATTGAGAGTGTATGATCCTAAGGACAAGGTTAGGCTATAAGAAGCTTGGGTGGAAAATAATAGAGCTTCCAAACTATCTACCTATTTGCTCTAAATGAATTCAAATGGTGGATGACACTAAGACATCTGATCATTTCAAGGAAATGGTGAATGAAGCCTTCTAATGGAAACAAGCATAGATGCTACAAAAATTTACCCAAATTCTCTAACAACTCTCGATGCAAATTTATGGCTCCTCATCTATACTTCTTGGCTCCTCATCCATGGAATGTCCTTTACATGCACCAACACCATTCAAGGTTTACGTGAATTTTGATATCCCTAAATTTGAAAGAAAAATAAATGTTGATGTAGTATAAAATTGGTTGTATTAATTATCTTCCTATTCTCTACAAATAAATTCATTGATGGAGAAAAGATCACTTTTGCTCTTTTAAAAGAATAATTTCCGATAATAACTTGGTGGGAAGTGTAAAAAAAAAGGTTCAATACAGATGACATTAGCCTTGACGTGGAACCTACCTGGGATGATATAGTGGAAGTGGTAAGGGAAGGATACTATACCATTAGAGCATATGATGATCTATATATTTAGTGGAAATAACTTTGCCAAGGTAAGGACCAATCTATTTAAGATTACATAGACATTTTTTATTCTCTATCTACAAGATTAGGCATCCAAAAAAATGAGAAACATAAGACTCAAATATCATGGTAGACTACAATGGTACATACAAGGTGAAATAGAACTCTTCAATTTGGAAACCCTTGATGAGGCATACAAGTTCACAGTGAAGATTGAGTAGAAGCATGGAAGAAAGAATACGAAGAGTCAGCCTTAAAAATAAAAAAGTGACAAGGAAGGTCAAACATGAGGCCAAAATTGGAAGCAAAAGGAGTTTCAAGATAAGAAACCCTTGAAGGTGAAGATTGGAAAATGGTGTAATAACCAAAAAACTAGAACTCACTCCAAAGAAGGATGTCAAACCATCAAGTCATTGATTTTTGAGTCATAATACTCAAAATCTATTGCTCTATATCATATACAACTTATAATCAAAGTAGATGAGGAAGAGATTATAGATGTTGAGCCTGATACCATCATTGCTTCATCACAAACTATGAAAAAAGGCCAGATGATGAGGAAAGATTATTTCACTCCAAATTATGGGTAAAATCTAAGCTTTTACATTTAATTCTTGATAGTGGGAGTGAAAAGAATTTAATCTCTACTATATTTTTGAAAAGTCTAAATCTATCTATGAAGCCTCACCTAAATCCATATAGTATTGGATGGTTGAGCCTAAGGAGAGACCTCTATGTCACCAATCAATGTCTTCTTTCATATGCAATAAAACCTTTCCAAGATGAAGTCTTGTATGATGTGGTCAATATAGATATTGTGATGTACTTCTTGGTCAGATATTCATGTATGATCAACATGGTATCTATAAATCATAAACCCAAAGAATCACCCTCACTCTTGGAACATGGTATTATAGGGTACTAGAGGTACCACCTCCCACATCTACGTCATTGATTAGTGATAAGTAGTGTAAGAGATTGGTGGAGAAGATAAAGCAATTCATTCTCATGGTGGTAAAACCATAGAAATCCAAGAAGGTTGATGTTGAAATCCTAACTACACAATCAACACAATAATAAAAGTAGATGGGACAAATCATAAGATAATATAATGACTTATTCAATTCACCCACAAGAGTTCTACTGCATTGCTAAGTAAAACATTCTATTGATTTGATCCCAAGATCACCTTTTCCTAATAATATTGTGTATCATGGATCAGTTGTGTAGAATAATAAGATAAAAAGATAGATTCATGAATTGATCTAAAAGGGTCACATCAAGCCAAGATCTTCACCCTGTGTTAGCCTAATTTTTTGGCACCAAAGAAAGATGGAATGTGGAGGCTTTGCATTGACTATCAAGCCCTAAATAAAATCACTATGAATAATTTCTATCCCCTCCTCAGGATTGATGACCTACTAGACCAACTCTATGGTGTGGAGTTCTTCACCAAAATTAATCTCAAATCTGGCTATCACCAAATTTCCATCAATCCCACTAATGTCTAGAAGAATACATTCAAATCTAAGGAGGGGATATTTGAATGGTTAGTTATGCCTTTTGGTTTAACTACCACACTTATAACCTTCATGAGGATGATGTATGACATCTTGTGACCCTTCAATAACTCATTCATGGTTGTCTACCTAGATGACATACTCATCTACAATAGAACATGGGAGGAACATTTACAACATATTTGTAAGGTGCTTCAAACTCTTTGGGAGCACAAGTTGTATGAAAATTTGGACAAATGCAGATTCAAGATGAAAATAGTTTAGTCCCTAGGGTATGTTGTGAATGAGGAAGGGGTCCATGTCAATCCAAAGAAGATTTAGGTTATTCAAAAATGGCCTACACGAAGGACCCTCATAGAACTTTACAGCTTATTGGGTCTTGTAAATTTCTATCATAGGTTTATTCTTGGATTCTCACATGTTTCTTTGCCACTAACCCAAATGACTAAAGGAGGATCTAAAGCTACATTTAAATGGGGAAAAATATAGAATAGGGCATTTGAGAAGTTGAATAATAGACTTTGGTCAACCCTTGTTCTTACCTTGTCAGATTTGCATCAACCTTTTGATTTGATGATAGATACATCTAAATATGCTATGGGAGATATCATCATACAACATGGCCATCATATTGCATATCATAGTCAAACTTTCACTGATATAGTCAATAAATACTTGACATATGACAAGGACCTCTATGCCATTGTGCAAGACTGTAAATAATGGAAACACTGCATCTTGGGGAAAGAGATGATCATCCACACTAACCGCAGACAATTAGAATTCATCTAGACATGGAGAAAATATCAAATGAGAGTTACCAAAAGTAGGCCACATATATATAAAAATTACATCTAATAATCAAACAAAAAAGGGGGAGCTCAAATACAGTCATAGATTATTTGTATTTGAGCTGCCCACCAATTACTACGCTCACAATAGTTCTTGACCTATGTGAACATGAGACTATCACTTGGGGTGCTCTATATGAAATAGATCCTACCTTTTCTAATGCATATCAGGTGATTAAATAAGGTAAACATGTTTCTAATTTATATTTTCAAGATAATGTCCTCTATCATATGGGGCATATCTGTGTTCTAGGTATTGAGAAATAGAAGATGATATGAGAAGCACATTTTAGTAGGACAGCTGGACACTTTGGTGTAGAAAAGACATTGGTAGTTCTTTAAAAACACTTTTACTAGCCCCATATGAAAAAATATGTGGAAATTTACCTTAAATATTTTGCCCCATGTGTGATAGCCAAGTCAACAAATAAGAATCAAGGATTACACATGCCATTTCTACAACTAGCCAAGCCTTGGGAATATGTTTCAATAGATTTTCTCTCAAGTTTGCCCACTTCAAAACATGTCAAGGAATGTATTTTTATTATAGTTGATCATTTTTAAAAAATGTATATAATTATTGCTTGTAAGAAATATATATCTATTAAAGAAACTAATCAATTATATTTTAGTCATGTATGGCTCCATTTTAGTCTCCTCATGTCCATTGCCTCATATTGAGATAGTAGTTTCCTGGTCATCTTCTAGTCCACTCTATAGAATATGATGGATACCAAGCTGATAAAATATGTAGCGTTCTATCTATAGACTAATGGTTAGGTAGAATTGGTGAACAACTTGATTTTTCACATGATTCATATGTATCACTCCAAACATCGACGCACATGGGATGAGGGGCTTCTTGTCATACAACATGGATACAATTGGGCCCTATACAACTCAACCAAGCATAGTCTATTCCAAGTATGCTTCAAGTTTCAACCCATGGAGCCAATTGATATATTGGTTCCATTATCCACCATGGAATACACACCTCATGAGAGATTTGAGTTAGCAAAAGCAAAAAAGTTCAGTAAACAAATACAACACATTCACAACAAGTTCATGACATCTTGGAGAAGATGAGTCATAAGTATAAGCAATGCCATGATAAACATAGGATTACACACCATTTTACTATGGGTGATAAGGTTTGGCTGAGGCTTTAAAAGGAATGACTTGTAGGCCCACATAGAAAAATTCACCCTCTATGATATGGTCCCTACACCATCACTAGAAAAGTTGGAGAAAATTCTTTTGAGTTGAACCTACCAACCTACCTTGGTCTATATCTAATATTTAACATGGATCTCCTCAGACCATATCATCCACCTATGTTAGACACTCTAGTCATAGTAGAACAACTAGAAATTGATGAGCTTGATCTGTACATTTTCACTCCAGTGGAAGAGGATCAAATTGTGGACATCTGGATGAACACAACAAGAGGATGATCTATTATACTTTATTGGGTAGTCAAAAGGGACCAGCTTAGCCGCCAAGGTGAGTGGCTCATAAAGAATCAAATTAAGACACAAATAAAACACTTTATGAGGAATATTGAGGCACTGGGGACCATTACTTCTCAAAGAAGGAGGAATGATCTGGGCATCAATTTAGGTGACAATTTGGGTGACAATTCTACCCTAATTGATGATGGAACTTCTGGGAGTTATAACTTTTGCACCATAGCTCAAATTGACTCCCTATTTAAACCATTGGAAAGATAAGAATGAGGATAACATGGTGAGATGGAACTAACCTCCACTTAGTGGTTTTTTCCCCTAAAAACTTTTTGAAAGTTCCCCAAATTTTAATTTTAGTAGTGTAGTCTAAAAATAGTATGTTTCTAAAAATAGTAATTCCTCAAATTTTGTATTTTTTTAAATCATGGAAGTCAAACCACTTAATCTCCCTTGAGATTGGTGACCTTACACATCCTCGTAATTTAAAAATTTGTATAAATTAATATTTAACCCAAAATTGAAATCAAACATCTCTTTTTAGAGATAAGCATATAGTTGTATTGTGATCTTGAGTAATGAAACATCTCTACTCAGAGAATTCATTGTTACTATGTTATTTTCATGTTCTTGAAATATCTATCAATTAAAAATTATATGTTTTGGATCATGGTATTACTACCACTTTAATATTTGGATATACTTTGCATTTTTTAAACTTGTTTGGTATGTCAAATTGAGCCCCTATAACTACCAACCTATCAACGTGCCAATTTTTCTCTCTTAACATTGCTTGGATGTTGAAGGTTTCAAATTCTTCAAGTGTGTCCCATAATTTATGTTTATAGGACTCAATTAAAGGTTTATTTTGTTTTTTTAGATGTCTAACTTGATGTATAATTAGTTCATTATCCCCATACACTTATAACTACTTGATTCCCCACTTACTAGCCCATTGAAGGCCATGGATAAGGCCCTCATACTCAACTACATTATAAGATCAGCTAAATTAGAATGTGTAATATGAAAATTTATTTGCCTTTGGAGGGAGATATAAACATCACACTTGCACCTACACCATGCTTTCTCCTTGAGCCATCAAAGAATAATTTCCACAAACCACTAGTATCTTCATATGGCCTATTGAGGGATGGCATGAAGTCATTCTCTTCTTTCAAGGAATAGACTCCAATGTCTCTTTATTTAACACCTTCCAAAGGGTAAATAATTTATTCTTACTCTATAACTCATCCAAAAACATGTCAAGTATTCCTTTTAGATGAGTGTCTAGTTCTTGATCAACATTGTGATCATCTTCATCTAGAATGACACAATTGATTTTTGGGATACTTGGCCCATAAGGCTACATGTGAAATTGGCCAATAGGATCATCTTTTATAGACACATTGGTCCCATACCTTTTCTTGAAATCCATGTAGGACCAATTTGATGTTAGGTAACCCCTAATTTTAGTTGTAAACTCTTTAGATAAGCATAAAGCAAAGTGAGAAGGCACCTATAGAATCACTACATATTAAGCCACTAAAACACTAAGACAAGCATGTAGGGTCAAGTTTATACCTTTGAAAATACCATCTAGTTTTGTATAGGATCTATCAAGCTATAAAACTTCTTTAGATTGGGGTTCATACTTCACACCAAGGTGATCTGATATTGAATTTAACATCATTAAAGTATTTTCTCCACTATCTACCATGTAATTAAGTACCAAGGAGTTTCCAATTATTATAGAAATGTATAATGGAGGAGTTTTGACCACCTTTTTTTATTGTCCTTCATTAGGCCCTTTTGTTGCATTGGTGAGAACCTCATTTTCCTTGCTTGGTAGATTCTCAAAAACATTGATCTTTGACAAGCCTTCTTGAAAAATATCCACATGACTAGGTATAGAAATCATGTCCCATATTGGAACACTCACATTGAAATTCTTAATTTATTTAATAATATTGATTGGTAAACCACCAAATTTTGTTTTTGCTTTCAAAACCACAATCATGTCTTGAACATGTGCTCATTGGGGTACAAAGGTGCTTCCTTGATTTTGATTTTTTTGAGTTATTAGAACCTTTAGAGAAGTAGTACGTTCATTTGGATTTGATAGAAATGGAGTAAGAGTATAAAACCCTTTGACTAATTCCTTCTTGCCTTCCATGTTCCTCCTCTTCAACCTTGTATTAGTTTCCACTAGAATGTTTACTTAGCTAGAATTAACTTGTCGATTGAATGCATATCACTCTTCTTATTCATAGTTAACCATTATAACACATAATTAGTTTGTTACTTCATTATGCCCTTTTACTTATTAAGGATCTTCTGAGTTTATCATCATAGGCACTTCTATATTCTGAGCCATAAAAGCTTCATTGAATCCATAGTTAGCACCTTGTTGCCATTGATCATTGAAAGCTTTATTGAACTCAGTGTTTGGGAAAATCGATTGACTAAAAGACTGATTCAAAGTAATAGTAACCTCACATTATTGATAAATTTTTTTTAATAGGGATGAAAGTATTGGAAGTACTTGTAGTATTGGGATTGTAATTGTTTTGCCTAGTATAGTTAGGTTGCCGTTATCCTTGGCCTTGGAAATTTCCCTTCAAGGGTGGTCTATTTGCTTGATAAGATTTTTGAGGCTAATATGGGGCCTGATAAGGCCTATTTAATTGAGATTTATACCTCTTCACATTCACTAATTCATTTCCTAAATATTTAAACATGATCTTAAGTTATTAGAAGTTCTTATGTTTTTGGGATTCACTAGATTGATTAGTTGAAGCCTTTTCCTATTTTGTTGTAGGTATGATAGTAAGTGTTGGCATAAGAGGAATGGAATTAAAGGGAGGAATAACAATAGGAGGTGGTTAAGTCTTGAGAAAAAAAGTCATTGATGTATTAGATGTAAGTTTTCCATCTTGTACTAAACTATTGTCTGCTTTAATTACCACATCATAAGCATCCAGTAGTGTGTTTCCTCCCATAGATTGAATCATCACTACAATGTCACTGTTGAGGGATTTTAGATAGTAAAGGAAATCATAGTTAAGAGTAGGCATGACATATATTGGAATCATGTCCCATGTCTTTTGAAACTTGGTATTTAATTCTTACATAACCTCATGAGGATCCCTCTTGATCATAGTTAACTATTTAGGAAGTGACAAGTGGTCAGTCTTGTCTTCAAACATTTTGCACAAAGCATCTCCTAACTGATCCCATGATGTGATGGAGTTATAAGTAAGGTTTATATACTAGTTCAGGGCCTTACCCATAAAAGAGATATACAACAACCTAATAGCCATATTTTCCTTTTTAATGTCATGAATATTACAAAAGTTTGTTATATCTCTAAGGTGCTCAAAAGGGGTTGTAGAATGGTCTCCCATGAAGTAAGGAACACTTTTAAGTGTTTCCACTAAGATAGGGTCATATTTATTGAGTTCCAAAGGTCTCTAACCATTTAAATCCACCAAAGGAAAAGATCTAGAGGTAGTGAAAGGATCCAACAAGGATCTTCTTGTAGAGGTAAACTTAGAAAATAGTTTAGGATGAAAGATTCCTTTGTAGGGATGAGTGTTAACAAATATTAACCTTATTATTGAGTTTACAGGTATTTCAACAAATTCAAAAGTAATACCTCTAGAAGATGATATTATATTCACCTTTGGCATGAAATATAGGTACTGATCTGTAACAAAAATGTTTGGTGGTCCTTAGAGTCACTAGATACTAAAAGATGAAAGTTATAACTACTAAAAGTTGATTAAAGTAACATCAACTTGACCAATCTTCATCAAAAGTGGTCCCATTGGGCATTATATAAACTATTTTAGAGTATAATTTCAATCTTTTTGGAGAGTTTTTTAGGCTCTCTCAATCTTAGATACAATATTGGAGCAACCTCAGGCTATGGGTATCCTATAGTGAGGTTCAACCTCTAGAGAATGCCATCTTCCTCTTAATAGATAACCTAAACTAGTACCTCTAATTGAAAAAGGGATATAAATGGGGTATAAGATGTATATTAACACTAAAAAGGTGATACTCCAAATTAATTAGCACCTACATAATCTTAAAACAAACACTAATTCAACATAAGACAATCCTTGTTCATAAAATCTCATAAACTAGATAATTTGCATAAGTATTTATTAAACTAAGTGTTAGAGGTTCTATCACTGAGTGGGGATGAATTAGTGAGCTTAGATATTTCAATTCCAATTCCAATCCTTCCAAAATATTAAACAATCAATATATATCAACTTGATCAAGTAACATTGACAAGAGAGCTCATTCATTCAATGCATACATAAGATCAAACACACAACACATATTTCCTATGGGAAACCCTCATGGGGAATAAAACCCACTCTAAATCCTAAAACATATGGACTACTTATCCTATAATAAATTAAAAACAAGATACTTGTCAAGTCCTCTTGATCAAAGGGTTTTAGTGAAACACATGTTTCACAAGGGGCAGCTGCATCTAAGGAAGAACAAGTCCTTTAGACCCTCCTTTAAAGTGAACACCTCGACCTTATAGCTTTATGTCTTCAACACCTAACTATGGATCTTTGATTTCATAACCCTAGGATAAACTCCCTCCCAATCTCATAGAGGCCTTTCACATAGGCATTCCATAATCTCTCTCCTTCACTCAAATTCTCTTTATATGCACATTTAGACCTCTTTTCATATCCTCAAACTAAAAACCTAGAAGATCACTTTTATATCATAAAAAATATGACCTACAAGTCATACACTTAATTAAAAAATTATTTTGATCATCAACTCATCCAAGAGTCACACCACCTATCTTATCTTCTTTGATTCAATGCATACTCCTCTCACACAAGTTTCTCTCAAGTCTCTCTCATAATATCTTCTCATAAAAATCTAGAAATCACTATCTTTGATTTCACTATTTATGGATCCTTCATGATTATCAACATCTCGATCAACCATTAGGCATGTCTTAATCTTTGAGCCATCTTACATGTGTCACACTTTAGCACAACTCTATTTCAAATAGGTATAAAGTCCTATGTAGACCCATTCACCTCTTTGATACTTATTCAAGAAAACTAAGAAAATAGGAACTATTTCCAACACATGGACCCATGCCACATGATGTATAGGTCCCCCTTAAGTTCCATCATTCATCACATCACCCTTATACTAACCCCCAATTAGCTCAAACACCTCTTTATACACATAATCATTATGAACTAAAACATAATCAACTTATAACACTTTATTCATACTATATATGATAAGTGAAACCTTGATAATGCACACAGATGATCCTCATGGAGTTGAGAACATTCCCAAATAGCTAAGTCATCATAAGACATTGAAACAACATCAACAAAGGATCAAACATCCTTCCGAAGTTATTATCAGATGAATGTCAAATACATAGTCAAATTTGAATCTTCATATCTTTCATTGTATACAATTTAATACCTTCAAATCTATGTTTCTAGATGCACTTTGGATTCTTCTACAAATTCACTTTTTACACCATGAGTAAATTCTATATAGATTGAAAGATATGGATGAAAACTAGACACTAGTATTTCCTTTATTAAATTCAAATATTTAAATTGAAATGGTTGTAATTAAAATTTAGTCATCATGTTATCATGTTGTGTCCTCACTACTTATATTAAATATGTACCATCTATATTATTCTAACTTTAACTCATAGTTTGCCACTACCCAAATGTTCAACTTCAAACACTTTGCATCATCTCATTTCTTCCTGACGTTTTAGAATAAACATGATCCATCAATATCCTATATGTAGCTTGATATTTATCTATGTTTAAAAAATGGATACTTTGAACTCATTTCACTCAATATGCTTCATTGATCTTGATTATTATGAACATCCACTCACCATCATATCTTAGAAGTAGCTTGATCTGTATCTCTGCCTAACATCAACCAACTATCACATTGACTTATTTGACTTTTAGATAAAATTCTTATGGTCACCCATGAACCATTGGATCTTCATTTGGTCTTGATGTTTATCTCTTACAAAATTTACTATGGGACCATTGTAATTTTCTTGGAAATCCAACATTGGACCTCAATAACTTTTATTGCACTTAGATGCATGATCTAAACTTTAGACTAGATGATGTCCTCATATAGGAGATTCCAACCATGTATCAATATTATCCTAAATACCTCATGCATGAAAGATATAATTCCATTAATATGCTCACTCAATTTTTTCTACTACAGAGCTAACTATGTTAAGAACTATTTAGAAGGCCAACTTTGCACATGCATATCTTTTGACGTGCTTCATCACATTACATAAAATTTTGTGCATATCAACTAAGCAAAATACTAATAAAAAACCCATATGATTAACTTATCTTGAAACTACCACATATGTGAAATATGACTACATCAAAATTCTTACTTGACTCTTCTTATTTCACATTGCAAATTTGGCTAAGTATGGGAAAACACTATCAAACTACTTAGGAGCCCAACTTTGCCCTTGAATATCCTATGTTGCAGTTCATCAAATGACCTGACATTTATCACATAGTAATTAGTCATAAATGTGATCACAAAAATATGGACAACTCCCTTTTAGTCATCCACATTTGTCAATGGTGATGTCAGCAAACTACCTACTCAAATTTTCTACCACTAGACCCAAAATGTCTAGATGAAAACAACAATCAACCAGATTAAATCCACTCATGCACACAAGAAATAAGATCATAAAAAACATCTTATAAGATCCCTTTCACATTCCTAATAATCTATAATCATCCCTGAACATCTCTAACCATTCCAAAATTGAAGACCAACCAAGCCTCCTTCAAGCATACTAGGACAAATATATTGCACACTTTGTCATTATCACTTAGAGTATCAAGGAACTTCATCCACTCACCAAGAAATATTCATGACATAATTTAAAACTCTCCAATACTAAGCTCACCAATAAATAGATGAAGTAAAGAGGAGTTATAAAACTCATACTAATCATCTATTAATGGTAGAAAGAACTCAACTTCATGCCTACAACTAGCTAGAAAAAACCTTAAAAGTAGTGAGAAAGAAGGAAAGTGGACATGGAAGAACACTTCTTCATAAAGACATCATACACAAACTTTTTAAACATAAGTTAAAGGCAAGATATAGGTATAAAATGGTCTTTATATATTCAAAAGCTATTTCTACCAAATGTTGATAGGGTTTTGCCTTGTCAAATGAGAATATATTCTAAAAATGGGTGAGAAATGGGAGATAAAGGATAAAATTGGAAGAGAGAGATAAAAAACAATAAAATAAAAATAAATAAATGAGACACAATGACCATTTATAGAGTCTCAACCACCATTGGATCAATTATCACTAATACTTCATCAACAAAATAAACCTCACTAACCCAAATAGTCTCCAAGCCCTCTCATAGGCTTATAAACACACTAAAAGACAAAAATTATTAAGTATGATGATACCATGAGACACTCACAAGGTATAAGTCTCCAAATAGTTTGGTAATGGTGATGTCAATAAACTACCTACTTAGATTTTCTCCCACTGGACTCAAAATGTCTTGATGAAAACAATGATGAACCAAATGAAATCCACTCATGCACACAAGCACTCAAAAAATAAAAAACATCTTATAAGATCCCTTACACATTCTCAATACTCCATAATCATCCCTAAACATATCTAACTAAGCAAAAACTAAAGAACAACTAAGCCTCCTTCAAACATACTAGGACAAGCACATTGCACACTTTGTCATTATCACTTACAATAACATGTAACTTCATCCATTCACCAATACACCTCTATCAAATCACCATGACATCATTTAGAACTATCCAACAATCTTCCCCTTTGTGATTGATGTCAACACCCATTAATATATAACTCACCTTTCTTCTCTCTCTTTAAGCACTCTCACAGTAAAAACTTTTTCCCCCTTTGACAAAGCAATAAAATGGGCATAAATTGATCCTAAGGACCTAAAAATACTACCAATAGGATAAGACCATCTTAGAAATATAGTACAAACTCCCCCTTACCTTGAGCCTACCTCTTCTTTTGTAGACAACTTCTTCTTACTCCATGCCAACAAATGAAGAAAGAACACACAAAAGTATTGAAATATCATGGATATCACCAAGAAACATATGAGAGGGACTCCCCTAATATTTTTTGATTAATTTCACCTCCTGAGTAGCTTCATATCTCCACACACTGTGAAGAACCACCATATAGGCTTACTATCCTTCTTTCTCAAACCACCTCAAGGATCAGAAATAGAACTTCATAACACTCACCAAATAGAAAAATTAAGTAAACCAACTAGATAACTTACCTTTAAATACTCATATATTTCTCTTTTGGATAAACTAAACAAAAAAAGACTCTTGTTCATACTAGACCTAACAAGTCTCCTTGTAGCCCTACCTCAAAGATGCAGATCCCACAACTTTATATAGACACAACTTAAAGACCTAAAACTTCATATGTCAAGCACTCTCATATACCCCCTCAAGCACACTAATTTTTAACACCCATTTCATCTTTTGAAACATACTTCCTTCACAAACCAACTTGATAATTAGGCCTTCATATTGAAAAAACATGAATAACATGAAAACCATAAACCTTAAAATTTATATGAATCTTGATTTTACCACCCATTTGGCCCATTCAGCCTATAAATAAGCCTTAGACCTCAAATCATAAGGTAAACCACTTTTCTAGCATAGTCCAAAACCCTAGAAACTCAAAACAAACATGGTCAACAAACCACTTTCTATTTAACACACACCTTTCAAACCTTTTACACACCTAGAGACACACATCACACATATATGGACCAAGATTTGATCTTCCACACCTTTGGGAGCCTATATATATTATAACCCATTTTTAAGCCTACTTAACCTTAAGCCAAAATTAAGAAAACCAAGAGAAAAAAATCTCTAATTTGACTTCAACATACCTTCAGACCATAAAACCATGTGAACCATGATAGAATATGGTCAACATACCTTTAAATGTAAAATTACCATCTTGAAAAATCACAAATCCTCTTTTTCCACTTGAAAACCTTTAATCTAACCCTGTAGACTGACCATATACATCTATAACATCACTCTGACAACACTGGAGCATATATTTCACCTAGGCATACCTAATCCAAATGAAAACACTCACCTCTAACCTTCTATGACAATTTGAAGAATACCATAGGAACACTTTATTATCCACTAAAAGAAGTCTCTAAAGAATCATAGTTAGAGACATCCTTTGCACCATAATGCTCTAAAAAAGTGAAGCCAGGAGTGGCCCACATCTACTTAGTAACCACTAGAAGCCTCTTATATCTATAATATTTGTTTAGTTTATTTTTCTTCTTCTCAATCTAAACTATGAAAAGTGTTTCCTTTTCTAAATCACTCTCCTCTTATAATATTAGATTGATAATACATGGAGACAATACAGATTCATGACATACCTTTTTATCTATAGAATCTTATTTATAGTTAGGAACCTTATTACTAGGTATTAATAATTGATGGTCTTTAAATGATAATTGATATGTAATAAAGGATGTTCACTTGGATCCATACATACCTCAAAACTAGCTTCAACTAGAACCTTGGTTTTCTCTTTGATCTTGGTCTCTTCACTCACAACATGAGCATACAATGAGATCCCTTAGCACTCTTCAACTTCTGAGGCATTCTCCATCATAACAAATATATTACTTGGACCTATAAAATCATCATGACTCACACTTAAAACCTTTTGTTTCCATGAGCTTGTTTTCCTTCTTCCTTGCACTCTAAGAGCTTGATTAAACCTATTATGGCTTGTAGACCTTTACTTGCAGAATCTAGCAGTGTGACAATTTTGTTCATAGTTGTAACAAATAATACTTCTTGATGGAAACTCATCTTGACTTACCTTAAATGGATAATTTTTTATAAATTTTCCTGCATTATAATAGTTGAATCACTCAACCTTGGTAACATCACTTGATTGATGATTCCATTCATAGTTCCATGTAAACTCATTTCTAATATGTCTTCTACATTTTTTATCTCAATGCCCAAAATGATTATAAGTATAATAATAACCATTGAAATTTTGATATATCATGGCATTTGGTTTACTAATTTGATTTGCATTCCTTCTACTAACACCTTCATTCCTTATCTGATGAATTTTATTCAAATGCTAATCCACCTTGCTCTCATTAACATTCATGTCAACTTGATAAGTAACTTTAAGCTCTTCATTAAAACCCATACTAGATCTGTCACTAGCTAACTTTTGAAACTTCAAGAGATCATCCAAATTATTAGAAGTTTTATCAAACTTGACAAATTATTTCACCTTGATTTTAAACTTTTATAAATCATCTTTTGAAGACAAAATCTCAAAAGCATACATTGAGCATTCTTCTTCTTCTTTGGTTCTTAGATTTTCAGATATATATTCTAACTTATAATTAAGAAATATGATAACACCTTCATGCTCTCTAGAATATTCAACCAATCTTGCCTCAAACACACTAAATAACTCCTCATAGTCCTTGAGTTTATATTTCATCTTCTATTGATCTTTTTCTCAATATTTAGTTCTTCAAGATTATTCATCAATTCAATCTCATAGTCCACCTCATATTTATCATCATCTAAATCACTCCAACTAGACTCCTTTTGATGTGAGAATGTACCTTCCTTATCCATGAATAAGTCTTCATATTCAACAATACCATCATCTTCGTTATCATACTCTAAGTAACTGACTTCAATATCATCTAATGATTTGTAATCTCCTTTGATGTAGAGACTCTTCTTGTCCTTTAAGTGTTTCATCTTGTTGTCAAACCTTCTAAATCACTTTTTGCTTTTATCAGACCTGAATGATATCCTAACATCATCATGGCCTTGATCATGCTCTTCATCATCATACTTATTATACTTATGAGGGACCTTATTAGTAAAACTTCCTATCTCTCCCTAATTGAAGCATTTTATGGGTAGTTGACCCTTATACTTGTTTGAACCTATTTTTAATTTCCTTGAAATCAAAGCGATTAGTTAATGCTCATATATATCAAAAATGTCAACTTCCTTGGGTTTCTTACATTAGAACTTTTTCTTTGACTTCATCTCTATCTTCAATGTTGCTTCCTTCTTTGGTGGTATATCATCATTCTTCCTCATCTCATAGGCAGTAAGGGTTCCATGTAATTGATTCATCTTCAACTGAGTAAGATCATGACTTTATTCTATAGTATATATTTTTGGATCAAACTTGAGTGATAGACACCTTAATACCTTTTGAACTATAGTATCCTCTTTAAGGTTCTCTCCAAGAACTTTTATAATGTTCATAATTTGATCAACTCTTTATAGAAAGGATACCACAAAATATTCTTCATTCATCTTGAGACTTTCAAATTGCCTTTTTTGAGTCTATAAATAAGCAACATTGACCTTTGAACCTCCTTCATAAATGATCTACATTTTATCCCATATCTCTTTAGCATATTTATAATGGATTACCTTGGTGAAATCAATCTCTATAAGACCACAAGTGATGGCATTCATTTCCTTAAAATTGTTGTCAAACAACTTCTTATCTAAAACACTAGATGGAGGAGTAGTAGGAACAACATAACCATCCACAATATATTTTCATACATCAAACCCTAGGGACATAATGTATGTCCTCATATATTCACTCCAAAAAGCATAATTATATCCATCGAACATTAGTGTTTGCTTAGTAAATAAACCTCCTTGATGAATACCCATATTATACCTTGTATCACCTTCAAGTTTTCAAGCCTTTACCAAAGGTCCCGCTCTGATAAAAATTGTTGAAGGTACAATCACTGAGAGGTGGGGTGAATCAGTGAGGCTAAATATTTCAATTCCAATCCTTTCAAACTATTAAATAATCATCATATATCAACTTGATCAAATAACATTAACAAGAGAGCTCATGCATTCAATGCATACACAAGATTAAACACATGACACATAGTTCCTATGGGAAATCCTCATGGGGAATAAAACCCATGCTCAAGCTTGTAACACATGGATTGATTATCCTATAATAAATTATAAACAAGATATGGGTCAAGTCCTTTAAACTAAAAACCTATATCATGTCCTCATAACCTAAGGACTTTAGTGAAACACCTATTTCATATGGAACAACTACCCTTAAGCAAGATTAAGTGCTTTATACCCTCAGTTAAAGTAAACACCTCCACCTTGAAACTTGATGTCTTCAATACTTGATGATGGATATCTAATTTTATAAACCGTACACATACTCCCTCTCAATATCATATATTCCTCTCACATAGGCATGCCGCAATCTCTCTCTTTCTTCACTCAAACTATCCTAATATGCACACTCATACATATTCACATCACCTCAAACTAAAAACCTAGAAGAATAGTTTTTTAATCATAAAAAATATAAACTATAAGTCGTACACTCAATCAATAAAGTTTTATGCTCATTAACTCATCAAACGGGCACACTACCTATCTTTTATTCTTTGTTTCAATATATACTCCTCTCAAAAAAGTCTCTCTCAAGTCTCTTTCACAAAATATTCTCATAAAAATATATAAATCACTATCTTTGATTTAAATATTTTGAGGGCCTTCATTATTATCAACATATTGGTTGGCCATTAGTCATGCCTTAACCCTTAAGGCATCTTACATGGGTCACACTTAAGCAAAACACTCTTTTAAATAGGCCTAAGGTCCTATAGAGACCCATTCACCTCTTTTACACTTATTGAAGTAAAATAAGAACATAGGAACTATTTACAAGACATGGAACCATGTCACATGATCTATAAGTCCCCCTTAAGTTCCAAAATCAATCAGAACACCCTTATTCTAATCCCCAATTAGCTCAAACAACTCTCTATACACATAGTCATCATGAATGAAAAAATAGCCAACTTATAACCCTTTGTTCATACTTCATATGAATATTCAAACCTTCATAATTCACATTGATGGTCCTCATGGATAACACTCCCAAATAGCTAAGTCAATGTGAGACATTAAAACAACATCAACATAGGCTCAAGGATGACAAATGACCTTCAAACACAAATTCAACATTGAATCTTCATAATTTTAACTGTAGAATTCTTCATACCTTCAAATATATATTTATAGATGCGTCTTTGAGTCCTATATAAATTAAAAATTTTACACTATGAGAAAAATATGCATAGATCGAAAGATATGGCCCAAAAACTAGACATTGGTCTTTCCTTTGTTAAATTCAAATGGGCATATTTAAACTTTGGTCACCATGCTATCATATTGTGTCCTTGATACTTAGATTAAATACAAACCATCAATTTTATTATAAATTTAACTCATAGTACGCCACTACCCAAATGTTAAACTATGAATACTTGAAATCATCTCACTTATTCCTAATATCCTAAAATAAACATGCTCTATCAATCTCCTATATGTAGCTCGATCTTTATCTATGTTTAAAAAAAGGACACTTGAACTCATTTATATCAATATTATTCATTGATATTTATTATTATGAACATTTTCTCACCATTAGATCTTAAAATTAGCTTAGTTTTTATCTCTGCCTAATGTTAAGAAACTATCACTTTGACCTATTTGACTCAATATGCACTGCTAGATCAATATGTATGATCACCCATGAAATGTTGGATATTCATTTGGTGTTGATATTTATCTCTTTAAAACTTGAATAAGTATGGGAACCATTACAATCTACCTAGAAATTAAACTTTGGACCTCAATAACTTTTATTGCACTTAGATGCATGATCTAAAATTTGGACTAGATGATTTCCTCACATAAGAGAATCTAGACATTTTATAGTCTACTCATAGAAACCTCATGCATGTAATATATAATTCCATAAAAATTCTCACTCATATTTTTCTACCACATATCTAACTATGTCAATAAATTCTTGGAAGGCCAACTTTGCACATGTATATATTTTGACCCACTTCATCACATGACCTAAAATTTTATGCATATCAACTAGGCACAAAACTAAACAAACCCATATGATCAACTTATCTTGAAACTTTAAAAAATGTAAAACATGACTACATCAAAACTATTACTCGACTCTTCTTATTTCAGATTAGAAATTTGGCTATGGGAAAACACTATCAAACTGTCTAGGAGTCCAACTTTGCACTTGCATATATTATGGTGCGCTTCATCACATGACCTTATTTTTAACACATAGTAGTAACTTGTCACAAATGTGATCACAAAAATATGGACAACTCCCCTTTAATCATTTAAATTTGTCAGTGGTGATTTTAACAAACTACCTACTTAGATTTTCTACCACCAGACCCAAAATGTCTAGATTAAAATAATGGTCAACCAGATGAAATCCACTCATGTACACAAGAACTCAAATCATAAAAAACATCTTATAAGATCCATTTCACATGGTCAATAATATCTAACCATGCCAAAATTTAAGACCAACCAAGCCTTCTTCAACCATACTAGGACAAACACATTGCACACTTTGTCATTATCACTTAGGCTATCAAGGCATTTCATCCACTCACTAAGACATCTGCATGACATCACCATGGAATCATCTAAAACTATCGAATACTAGGATCACTAAGAAATAGATGAAGCAAATAAAAACTCATACCAATCATACATTAATGGTAGAAAGAGCTCAAGTTCAGGCCTACAACTATCTAGAAAAAAACCTTTAAAGCAGTGAGAAAGAAGGACAATGGACATGGAAGAACACTTATTCACAAAGACATCATATAAAAACTTTTTAAACATAGGTGAGAGGCAAGATATAGGTAAAAAATTGTCTTTATTTATTCAAAAGGTATTTCTTACAAATTTTGATAGGGTTTTGCCTTGTCAAATGAGAATATATTCCAAAAATGGGGGAGAAATAGGAGATATAGGAGAAAAGTGAAAGAGAGATAAAAAGAAAGAAAATAAAAATAAATAAATTTGACACAACCACCTTCTATAGATTATCAACCACCATTGGATCAATTATCATTAATACTTTATCAACAAAATAACCCTCATTAACCCAAATAGTCTCTATTTGGCTTATAAACACACTAGAACATAAAACTTATTAAGGATGATCATGTCATGATCCACTCACAAGGTATAAGTCTCCAAATAATTTGAAAATTTATTGAATTCTCCACTTGTCCTTCTTAACCTCAAAAATTTTCCTCTTGAATTTATATGCCACCTCCACTTGCTCTTCTAGAAGATGCTAGGCAAAAAGATAGTTGACTTAGCATTTGACGCTTAACTGACCATGAAGGTTATCTTTTTTAGTTTGATTTAAAAAAAATTATTATATTTTCAACTTCACTTTCATCCTCAAACCTATAATAAACTCCATGAAACATGTAACTTTCATAAATCCAATTGATGGAGGTCTCAAGCTTGAGCCACTTCAACTAGCTACCCTAAAACCTATTCCCAAATCTAATTAGCACCTTGAAGACCACTTATAGACCTGTATAAGACCTCCATACATCCATTTCATGTATATAATGAATAAAATAAATATTTAGACAACTTTCAATACTTGTAACAATGGTATAAATCATCATTAAACTTATACCAATCTATAAAATGTTAAAAAACTTGGGTTTTTGACCCTTTATCTTAGTGAGACACCATATAGACCCTTTTAATGAGCTCTAAGTTCTACTTAAATATTATTTAGGTCCCATTTTACCTTTTCCATAGCTTTAGACCATTTTTCTCTTTGAAGACCTATAAAAATAAACATTTTTGAGCCATTTTTGGCCTCTTAGGAACCCAACCATGCCAAATTATTATAAAGAATAGGTTATTAAAGATATTTAAGGATTATTATACACATTATAGGTGGTTTCCATTTTTTTTAGGCCTTTTGATGGACCATCAGTCCAAAAACCCAAAATTGGTCAAAAAGCTCCTTTGACAGCCTAGACAAGCTCACCTTCAAGATGATTGTTCATACAATGTGGACCTCTATTCCACCACTTATTTCCACAAATATATATTAAATGTAACCCTTCATCATCCATGAAAATATTGGGCTCCCATGAATAAGGTATGAAAAAATACATACGTAAAGATAATTACCATAGGGTTTGCAAGCATTCTAGACATGCTTATGCTCTAAGCAATTGTTCATAAAACTTAGGCCCTTAACCAACCTCAGTCCATAATTAATTTAAATTACATACGGTTGCTCAGAACATACAATAATCTTCAACTAACTCTTCATGGTATGAAATATATGAACATCTGAAGAAGGGCTAAAATTGGGTATCTTAGGCCTAAAAAACTCAAATTCCTCTAAAGGATCAATTTGGCCTTTTCGCTGATCTTATTTTCTTGAAATAATATTCATAACACCTTAAACATCTCATAACACCTTTTTAAATGATAAAAAAACAAATTTGCTCTTTATGACTTTGAGACTACCTATGGGGTTTGCATGAAGTTTGGAGTGTGATCACTCTTTAAAAGTGTTTAATGGGCTTAAAATCATCCTACCATTCTTTTAAAATACTTACCTAATCTTGAAACCATCAACCACATTTTAAAACTTTGAAAAGTGTACCTACACAAATGGTGACCATTATGAGACATGTAGAGGACTATGCATAAATATAGCAAACATTCACTTATCACATGACATTCATGAGATGATGGATAGGTATAGTATGTAATGATGACAAATCCTACCAAGTTTCAAGTCTTTTGGATTCATACTTTGTCGTATAGACCCTTTTTACCAAAATTTACCTTGAGTTGCCTACATGCTTCCTCCATGCCTAAACTTGCCTTGCTTCAAAAAATTTATTGAAACCACTAAATGTTATATAGGAAAAAATATGTTTCTATAATCATATCATATTGTTTTAAGACCTCTCCAAGGCTTAAAATCCTCATTAGCACACAAAACTAACAAAACATGAAATGTCCTCTAATGGTTGTCTTCTTAACTGCATGATGTATGTGTAGTAAAAATAGGTAATTTCACTCTTTTTTGTTAAGTTGTGGAGCTAAAAGCTTCACTGAATGTGCAAATGTGGAGGTTGCTGGGTTACACAGTAACTAACATTAGTTAGAGAAAAATGACATCAGTGAGGGGTCGACCGACATTAGTTATCTTCAACTACATAGTAACTGGCATCAGTTATGGTCAACCGACATTGGGCAGATAGGAACAAACAACGGTCACCTGTGCATTTCTAGAATTAGACAGCGTTTCTAATTTTAGGAGAATAGCTAGTTTACATGTAAAGACTAATTTTAGTCTTGAGTCCATGCTTCTAATTATTGTTTGTTTTGGATTCTATTTAGGAGACCCATGGGGCTGTATTGTAATTTGTGTAGAAGAGCAAGATCAATTGATCTGTGGGGTAGCAAGATCAAGGAGATCTGTAAGTGTGCCCTGGTGTGTGCAAGATCAATTGATCTATGAGGTAGCAAGATCAAGGAGATCTACAACACAAGAGTAAGCAAGATCAATTTGATCTACAAGGTGCAAGATCAAGAAGGTTTGTGGTCAAGGAGGTAACAACGGTTGAGTTGATTGTCACTTGGAAGGTAGGAAACAACAACCATTGGGTTGATTGTCACTGGAGGGAACAACTCAGTGTTGAGTTGGTTGTAATTGAGAGAGACAGAGAACTCTGGAGAAAGAATTATTGTACACCCAAGAGGTGTAGGAAGAAGTGATTTCTTCATTATATTTCCTTCTGGAAGAGTTTAATACAGAGTGTATTGTTTCTCGTATCTCTTATTCTTTGTTGTTTCTAATTTCTAGTTACTTGTTACTTCTGGATTAATTCCATGTTTAGTTACTTATACAAAAGTAATCAATTGTGATCTAAGGAGGTCTTAACAAGTGGTATCATAGCTACTATGTATACACTAATAACTAATAATTGGTATCAGAGCCTAGGTTTCATAGTGGGTTAGTGTTTGTTGATTACAGGTTCACTCACAGGGGTTTTTGTTTGAGTGGGAGTAAAGCAATGGCAGAAAAAAGTAAACTAAGAATGGAGAAATTCAATGGCAATATTTATCAATTATGGAGGATGCAGATAGAAGATTATTTGTATCAGAAAGATCTATACTTACCATTGGGTGGGGTTTCAAGTAAGCCCACATATATGCAAGATGAAGAATGGAATGTTCTTGATAGAAAGGCTCTTGGATCTATAAGGTTGAGCCTAGCATCGTCTGTGATTTATAACTTATCACAAGCAAAGACAATGGTAGAGTTAATGGATAATTTGACAAATTTATATGAAAAACCCTCAGCTTTGAATAAGGTATTTCTTATGAAGCAATTATTTAATTTGCAAATGTAAGAAGGTGGATCGGTATCTAGTCATCTTAATGATTTCCATGGATTAGTAAATTAGTTAATTTCAATCAAAATAGTTTTTGATGATGAAATTAAGGCTCTCTTAATCTTATGCTCTTTACCTGAAAGTTGGGATAGCTTGGTAATGGTAGTTAGTAATACTGGGTCTGCTTCAAATATCTTGAAAGTTGATGATGTTGTTAGTGTAATCTTGAATGAAGAAATTCATAGGAAAAGCATAGAAGAAACATCAGGTAATGCTTTAAGTGTTGAAATCAGGGGATGGCAAAGAGAGAAGGGTAAGAAAGGGAAATCAAGGTCAAAGATAGGCAGTAGATCCAAATTTAGAAATGGAAGAATAACTTGCTAGAATTGTGGAAAGAAAGGACATGCAAAGAAAGATTGTTGGTTGAAAGAAGATCAACATGAAGGTAATAAAGAAGAAAATGATGCAAGTATTGTTGCACAAGATGCTCTTATATTTTCTTTGGATAGTCAGGTAGAATCATGGGTTTTAGATTCTGGTGCTTCTTTCCATGCAACCCCAAATAGAGAATTTTTTCATGATTATGTCCATGGAGACTTTGGAAAAGTTTATTTAGGAGTGGTGAGCCTTGTCAAATTGTTGGCAAAGGAAAAGTGTAGGTAGAATTGTAGATTGGCAACACATGGGTGTTGAAGGATGTCATGCATGTACCCATCCTGAAGTGGAATCTGATTTCTATAGGAAATTTAGGTGATGAGGGTTGCACAGTAACTCTCACAGCTAAATCTTGGAAAGTTTCCAAGGGTGCACTTATATTAGTAAGAGGTAAGAAAGTAGGTACACTTTATCTATCTACTTGTATTATTGATTCTCCTTCTATTTTATCTACTTCAATTGTAGATGCAAAGATGTGGCACTATAGGCTTGGTCACATGAGTGAGAAGGGAATGGATGTTCTTAAGTCAAATGGTAAGCTTTCAAATTTGATAGATCTAGATTTTTGTGAGCATTGTATTTTTGGGAAATAGGAGAATGTGAGGTTTCTCAAAATTGGGTCAACAAAGAAGAAGCACAAGTTGGAGCTTGTTCACATAGACATGTGGGGACCAGCTCAGGTAGCTTCTATTGGAGGATCACAGTGTTCTGCTACAAGAATGATATGGGTTTATTGCATAAAGAGGAAATATGATGTTTTTGACACATTTAAGAAATGGAAAGCCTTAGTTTTTAAGGAGAAGGTCATGGACAGTGATCAACTTAAGAGGCTGAATAATTCTAAGTAAGGTAATGTTGATTAGACAAGGTTATGATCCAAAATGAGCTCGTGGGTAAAAATCATCACTCACAAGAAAACACAAACACTGACATTGGTTAGGAAAAGACTGACGTCGATCAGGTAGGAACTGACATCAGTCTGGTAGAGATAAAAGTCAATGATGTCATTCAAGTTGAAACTGATGTCGATTAGGTGAGAACCGATGTTGGTTAGGTTAGTCAAGTAGAACCAACATCAGTGGTTTGTAGACCAAGAGATGACTAGGATCGGTCAGTGTTAGAATGAAATTTAGGCAGATAGCAAGTTGTCAATGAGTCTCAAATGCCCATGAGGAGGTCTGAAAGGGTAAGAAACCTCAAATTCATTTTTCCCATTATTTATACTACTTGTTGCCAACTAATGGTGGAAAACTAGGAATTTTTGAAGAGGCAATGCAAGTAGAATATAGGAAATAGTGGGAGCATGGCATGAATGAGGAAATTGATTCCTTGGAAGAGAACCAAATGTGGGATTTGGTAGAGTTTCCAGCTGGAAAGAAATCACTAAAAAATGATTGGGTTCATAGGTTAAAGGAAGGAGAGAATGGACATGTGAGACATATGGCCAGGTTGGTGTTGGAGAGGTTCAATTTGTAGGATGTAAAACTGGTTAGTAGACCTAGACCAGATATTGCCCAAGCAATGGGAGTTGTTAGCAAGTTTATGGCCAATCCAGGAAAGGAACACTGGAAAGTAGTTCAATGGATTCTCAGATATCTGAGAGGGGCCAGCAGTAGGAATTTATGCTATGGAGGGTCAAACACTTCTCTACATGGGTATGTAGAGTCGTATATGGTAGGTGACTTGGATGATAGGAGAAGCACCATAGGATATGTGTTCACTGTTGATGAAATGGTGGTTAGCTAGATTTCAAAGTTGTAGAAGGTTGTTGCAGTCACAAAGGCTAGCAAGGAAATGATATGGATGACTTAGTTCATGGAAGAGTTGGGAAAGGAGTAAGAGAGTTGCAGATTATACAGTGATAGTCAAAGTGTAATTCATTTGGCAAAGGATTCAACCTTTCATTCAAGAACTAGATAAATGCAGCTTAGGTACCACTTCATTACATAGGTATTGGAGGATGGACAGTTGAGGCTAGAAAAGATCCATATGGATAAGAACCATGTAGACATGTTAACAAAGCTGGTAACAAAGGAGAAGTTGAATCTTCACTCAACTTTTGTTGATCTTCAAGATTGAGCTTTAAGATGGAGATACAAGCTAGAAACAAATTAGAGGATGTTGTTGTACAAGTATAGGTGCATCTTTTTATCTCCAAGTGGGAGATTGTTAAGTTGTGGAGCTAAAAGCTTCACTAAATGTGCAAATGTGGAGGTTACTAGGTTACACAATAACTGACATCGGTCAGAGCAAACTGACATTGGTGAGGGATTGACCGACATCAGTTATCTTGAGCTACACAGTAACTGGCATCAGTTATGATTGGCTAGCATCAGTCAGATAGGAACTGACATTGGTCACCTATGTGTTTCTAGAATTAGACAACATTTCTAATTTTAGGAGAATAACTAGTTTATATGTAAAGACTAATTTTAGTCTTGAGTCTGCATTTCTAATTATTGTTTGTTTTGGGTTCTATTTAAGAGACCCATGGGGCTATATTGTAATTTATGAAAAAGAGCAAGATCAGTTGATCTACAGGGTAGCAAGATCAAGGAGATCTGCAAGTGTGCCAAGGTGTGTGCAAGATCAGTTAATCTATGAGGTAGCAAGATCAAGGAAATCTGCAACACAAGAGTAAGAAAGATCAATTAGATCTGCAAGGTGTAAGATCAAGAAGGTCTATGGTCAAGGAGGTAATAATGGTTGAGCTGATTGTCACTTGGAAGGTAGGCAACAACAACCATTGGGTTGATTGTCACTGGAGGGAACAACTCAGTGTTGAGTTGGTTGTAATTGAGAGAGAGAGAGAGAACTCTTGAGGGAGTATTACTGTACACCTAAGAGGTGCGGGAAGAAGAGACTTATTCATTGTATTTCCTTCTAGAAGAGTTTAATATAGAGTGTATTATTTCTCGTATCTCCTATTCTTTGTTATTTCTAATTTCTGGTTACATATTACTTCTGGTTTAATTCCATGTTTAGTTTCTTATACAAAAGTAATCAATTGTGATCTAAGGAGGTCCTAACAAGTGGTATTAGAGATACTATGTATACACTAACAACTAACAATTGGTATTAGAGCCCAGGTTTTAAAGCGGGTTAGTGTTTGTTGATTACAGGTTCACTCACAAGAGTTTTTATTTGAGTGGGAGTATAAAAATGGCAGAAGAAAGTAAACTAAGAATAGAGAAATTTAATGGCAAGAATTATCAATTATGGAGGATGCAGATAGAAGATTATTTGTATTAGATAGATTTGTACTTATCATTCGATGGGGTTTCAAGTAAGCCCACATATATGCAAGATGAAGAATGGAATGTTCTTGATAGAAAGGCTCTTGGATCTATAAGGTTGAGCTTGGCATCGTCTGTGATTTCCAACTTATCACAGACAAAGACAATGGTAGATTTAATGGATACTTTGGTAAATTTATATGAAAAACCCTTAGCTTCGAATAAGGTATTTCTTATGAAGCAATTATTTAATTTGAAAATGCAAGAAGATGGATCGGTGTCTAGTCATCTTAATGATTTCCATGGATTAGTAAATTGGTTAATTTCAATCAAAATAGCTTTTGATGATGAAATTAAGGCTCTCTTAATCTTATGCTCTTTACCTAAAAGTTGGGATAGCTTGGTAATGGCAGTTAGTAATACTGCATCTACTTTAAATATCTTGAAAGTTGATGATGTTGTTAGTGTAATCCTGAATGAAGAAATTCATAAGAAAAGCATAGGGGAAACATCAGGTAATGCTTTAAGTGTTGAAAGCAGTGGATGACAAAGAGAGAAGGGCAAGCAAGGGAAATCAAGGTCAAAGATAGGTAGTAGATCCAAATCTAGAAATGGAAGAATAACCTGTTGGAATTGTGGAAAGAAAGGACATGCAAAGAAACATTGTTGGTTGAAAGAAGATCATCATGAAGGCAATAATGAAGCAAATGATGTAGGTATTGTTGCAAAAGATGATCCTATATTTTCTTTGGATAGTTAGGTAGAATCATGGGTTTTAGATTTTGGTGCTTCTTTCCATGCAACCCCAAATAGAGAATTTTTTCATGATTATGTCTATGGAGACATTGGAAAAGTTTATCTAGGGGATGGTGAGCCTTGTCAAATTGTTGGCAAAGGAAAAGTGCATCTGAAATTGTAGAATGGCAACACATGGGTTTTGAAGGATGTCATGCATGTACCAATCCTAAAGTGGAATCTAATTTCTATAGGAAAGGTGGGTGATGAGGGTTGCACAGTAACTCTCATAGCTGAATCTTGCAAAGGTTCCAAGGGTGCACTTGTATTAGCAAGAGGTAAGAAAGTAGGTACACTTTATCTATCTACTTGTATTACTGATTTTCCTTCTATTTTATCTACTTTAGCTATAGATGCAAAGATGTTGCACTGTAGGCTTGGTCACATGAGTGAGAAGGGAATGGATTTTCTTAAGTCAAATGATAAGCTTTCAGATTTGATAGATCTAGATTTCTATGACCAATGTATTTTTGAGAAACAGGAGAATGTGAGGTTTCTAAAAATTGGGTCAACAAAGAAGAAGCACAAGTTGGAACTTGTTCACGCAGATGTGTGGGGACTAACTCAGGTAGCTTCTATTAGAGGATCACAGTGTTATGCTACAAGGAAGGTATAGGTTTATTGCATAAAGAGGAAATTTGATGTTTTTGACACATTTAAGAAATGGAAAGCCTTGGTTTTCAAGGAGAAGGTGATGGACAGTGATCAGCTCAAGAGGCTGAGTAATTTTGAGCAGGGCAATGTTGATTTGGACAAGGTTATGATCCAAAATGAGCTCACGAGTAAAAATCATCACTCATAGGAAAACACAGACACCAATGTCGATTAGGAAGATACTAACGTTGATCAAGTAGAAACTGATGTCAGTCTGATGGAGACCAAAGTTGGTGATGTTAGGTAGGTGTAAATCGACATCAGTTAGGTGAGAACTGACATCAGTCAGGTCGGTCAGGTAGAACTGACATCGGTGGTTTGCAAACTGAGAGATGAATAGGATTAGTTAGTGTTAGAATGAAATTTGGGTAGATAGCAAGCTATCAATGAGTCTCAAATGCCCATGAGGAGGTATGAAAGGGTAAGTAAACCTCAAATTCATTATTCCCCTTCTTTATACTACTTGTTGGTCATTGATGGTAGAAAACTAGGAAGTTTTGAAGAGGCAATGCAGGTAAAATTTGGCAAATAGTGGGAGCATGGCATGAATGAGGAAATTGATTCCTTAGAAGAGAACCAAACATGGGATTTGGTAGAGTTGCTAGCCAAAAAGAAAACACTAAAAAATGAATGGGATCATAGGGTAAAGGAAGGAGAGAATGGACATGTGAGACATATGGCTAGGTTGGTGTTAGAGAGGTTTAATTTATAGGATGCAAAATTGGTTAGCAAACCTAGACCAGATATTGCCCAAGTAGTGGGAGTTGTTAGCAAGTTTATGGCCAATCCAGGAAAGAAACACTGGAAAGAAGTTTAGTGGATTCTCAGATATCTGAGAGGGATCAGTAATTGGCATTTATGCTATGGAGGGTCAAACACTTCTCTACATGGGTATGTATATTTAGATATAGTAGGTGGCTTGGATGATAGGAGAAGCACCACAAGATATGTGTTCACTATTGGTGAAATGGCAGTTAGCTAGATTTTAAAGTTACAGAAGATTGTTGCAATCATAGAGGCTAGCAAGGAAATGATATGGATGACTTGGTTCATGAAAGAGTTGGGTAAGGAGCAAGAGAGTTGCAAATTATACAGTGATAGTCAAAGTGCAATTCATTTGGCAAAGGATTCAACCTTTCATTTAAGAACTAGATATATACAGATTAGGTACCACTTCATTACACAGGTATTGGAGGATGGACAGTTGAAGTTGGAAAAGATCCATATGGATAATAACCCTACATATATGTTAACAAAGCTAGTAAAAAAGGAGAAGTTGAATCTTCATTCAACTTTTGTTGATCTTTAAGATTAAACTTGAAGATAGAGATATAAGCCAAAAAAAATTAGTGGATGTTGTTGTATAGGTATAGGTGCAGCTATTTATCTCCAAGTGGGAGATTGTTAAGTTGTGGAGCTAAAAGCTTCACTGAATGTGCAAATGTGGAGGTTGTTGGGTTACACAGTAATTGACATCAGTCAGAGCAAACTGACATTGGTGAGAGGTTGACTGACATCGGTTATCTTTAGATACATAGTAACTGGCATTGATTATGGTCAGCTAGCATCGGTTAGATAGGAATCGACATCGGTCACCTATGCATTTCTAGAATTAGACAGTGTTTCTAATTTTAGGAGAATAACTAATTTGCATGTAAAGACTAATTTTAGTCTTGAGTCTGTATTTCTAATTGTTGTTTGTTTTGGGTTCTATTTAAGAGACCCATGGGGCTGTATTGTAATTTATGCAGAAGAGCAAGATCAATTGATCTATGAGGTAGCAAGATCAAGGAGATCTGCAAGTGTGCCAAGGTGTGTACAAGATCAGTTGATCTGTAGGGTAGCAAGATCAAGGAGATCTACAACACTAGAGTAAGCAAGATCAATTAAACCTACAAGGTGCAAGATCAAGAAGGTCTGTGGTCAAGGAGGCAACAATGGTTGAGTTGATTGTCACTTGGAAGGTAGGCAACAACCATGGGGTTGATTATCACTGGAGGGAACAACTCAGTGTTGAGTTGGTTGTAATTGAGAGAGAGAAATCTTGAGGGAGAATTATTGTACACCCAAGAGGTGTGGGAAGAAGAAATTTCTTCATTGTATTTCCTTTCGAAAGAGTTTAATATAGAGTGTATTGTTTCTCGTATCTCCTATTCTTTATTATTTTTAATTTCTAGTTAATTATTACTTTTTGTTTAATTCTGTGTTTAGTTGCTTATACAAAAGTAATCAATTGTGATCTAAGGAGGTCCTGACAAGTGGTATCAGAGCTACTATTTATACACTAACAACTAACATTTTTATGAAATTTATGATTGCATGATATTATTTTTTTGTTAATTCATACCTTTCATACTAAATTTCATGCTTTGACTTGACTTCTAGATGCCCCAAAATGGCCAATTTCTCCAAGGTAGGCTCCAATGTTGATAGTGATTAGAAATAGGGTTTACTATCCTAAAATACTGAATATACCCTATTTTTAAAAAAAAATCAACAATATTTTGAATATTTAGAGTATTTTATAGTGATTCTCTCCAAATTTTGTGATTAGATCATGCATATTTTGGCTAGTAGGCCCATTTTTCTGAAAGTTAGTGACATGTACCTACTTGGTTAAATTTCAAAACTTAGTTTTCCTAATTTTTGACTTGGTTTGAGATAAAAAAATGTGAATGTGGTTTTATTATGTCTTTAAACTTCTCCATTCATGGTTCCACTCTTTATTTTTTATCCTTTACCTTCATGTAACTCATGTATGACTCAAGCTCCTCAAAGAAAACCCATGGATGCTTGTATGGTTAGTGATGTAGATGATGGTTACGAAGTGCCTGATAGTATATTTAATTGTGAGGTATCCTATCATCAACCTATAATATTTTAAATGTATACATGTTCTTATGAAACCTTCCTACCATGAGACTCCACCATGGAGCACCTTATTTGAACTAGCTTTTACCCTCTTTAAGATAGGCTTGCTCTTATTGACCATCTCCAAATTTGAACATAGTTCTCTTAGAGGTGAAAAATATTACCTTATTGGTTTTAAATAATATAATTTAATCCTCTTTGGATACTTAGTCTCAAATACTTCTTAATATTTCTTCCAATTAAACATGAGTACTTCTTCAACTAAACTCATTGTCCAAACCAAAATGTGGTTGTAGGCGTGTAATCATGGTGTGTGACTATGGATGAGTCTTTTAAAACCTATAATAATATGCATTGACATCTATATACATACACATCCACCTTACATACCCAAAAATATCATGGAATTACTCAATATGAACCACTATGCTTCTCATCCTTATTTTCTAAGTTGGAATTATTATGCCCTTTAAGCATAGTTGTAGGTGTCTTTTAAGGCTATAGGTGTCCTTGAGGATGAAACCCTTTTTTTTAATCTTTAATAAACCTCATTCAAGACCTTTAAAGTCTAATTGATCATATTGGTTATCCTATGACCCTTCATCCTTGAGAGACCTATATATCACAGTGTTTAGTTTGACTTTTGTCATCTTAGAAGAATGGTTGTAGTTCTAAGTTTCAAGAAAGAATCTTGATTGTATATGATGGCTATAAGTCCTTTGTATGGATTATGTCAAGGTCCTTTTTGTATTTAATGGTTTTAAAATATGTAAAATAATTTAGTGTCTAGACTATCATGATGAATTCTATTATGTTTAACCACCCACATGAGGGTCAACCTAATGAGCATCTATTTCATAGCTCATTTTCCCTCCTAGCTTTGCTTACTCTTATTCTTTGGATTAATATCCTCCTTCACAATGAATCTATTATTTGTATCTTAGAGGCACTTTTTGACTTAATGTACTTCTCTCAGGACACTTACATTCATATTAAAACTCACACCATTCATTGCATTCCCCAAATTTACTCTCTTACTTTCACTAGCTTCTTATTAGGCTACCCTCCTTAGGTCTCAAGCACCAAATGATGATATATTTATATTAGGATAATTATTATGTTTTATATTATATTATAAGGTCAATTAACATCTACTATGACCCCTTATATGTGACCAAAAACACTTTACTCTTCAATTCCATACACAAGGCTCACAATGGTCTCTTAAGGCTTGTAACCTTTTTTTCTTGTTTTTTCATTAGTTTACAAAAGATAACAAATTTAATGATGATAAAAAGGTATATTAGAGAACAATATATCTTCATTAAAGTTTTTATCAAATTCCATGCCCTAACTCAACACCTAGGGTACACTTCCTTTGTAACTCATCTCTTTTTAGGCCTAATTAACATTTAAGCACACCAACAGGTCTATAAACCGTATTTTATGACATACTACCAAAGAAATTAAATAATTAACTCTATTTACATTAAATTATTAATTTTAACTAATTATTTGTGGTTGAATCAAAAGTTACAGGATTTTTTGTTTTAAAACCATATACACCATCTTACATAGGCCGAGAGCCTTCAAAATTCATTTACTTAAGTTTTTCAAATGTTAAAAGGACAAAACGAACTTATACATATATATTTAAATTTCCTAAAGCTATTAAAATATGTTATCATTTATTACACTCATTTCATTCTTCAAACACTAAAAACTCAGTTAACTATGTGTTTTCATTAACTGTGCAAGGCAGAAGAAACTCCAATTTGTAAGGTACTTGTTTCTAAGGAAATTCACAAGGATAAAATACATTAAATAGGTATAAACATCCACTATCTCACTTTATCATTTCTAAAATACCATCTTCTCCAACATAATAAATCTTATGCACTATAGACCTCAAACTCTTGAGTCCTAACATAGGATTATGTAGATACTATACATGTGATTGGGTATTGCATTGTTTGATAACTATATTTCACCTATTTATATGATAATATAATGTAATTTATGGTCATTATTAATGTTTGGATACAATTCAATCACATTTATCACTTTAATCATTTTTACAACTTTTCACTACTCACTTTCACCTTATCTAACCTAGTCTACAAGTTGACTGTGTTTTCTTGCTTCCTGCTTAGAAAGTGACCCCTATAGGCTCCCACTGCATAATTTTACATTAAAATAAATGTATAAGACCTTATTTTATCCTTTTAATTTATTTTATAAATTCATTTATACTTTTTCTTATCATATGCATGATAAGATATACTCCATGTCACTTATTTTGGCCCACTATCTTGACACAGTTAGCTACAGTTACCTATCTCGGAGTAAAATGGAAGTCTTGAAATTTGATATTATCCTTTAAGTATATGAAACATATATTAGGATTAATATATGGTCTCATAACCAACTAAAATATAAATTATTTATGTATGCAATCTTAGTGTCATCAACATTCACTCCATGAGTTTATGAGTCACCTACAGTCAGGCTATAGGTGACTTTTATGAGCAATGACACACCTGTAGGTGTTAATGTAGGATAAATAATTGAAATTTAAATCATTTTTATGATATTTAAAAATAAAAAATCCTCCTGAATTTCTTATAACCACTTTCATGATGATATGCATCTATATTTCAACTTGATGGTGTAAGCCATTTGAGAGTTCAAATCCTATAGTAAGTACTAAAAATTTGTAGTAAATAATTCTGTAACTTGGTATCCTTCATTACACCACATATTAGATCAAAAAATCCCTCTTTATTTGTATTTTAATACTCATATATAAGCTATACAATGTGTATTTATTTATTCCATCAAGACTCCTTACTACATTTTTGCATGACATCACCAAAACCACACATGGCTTTATTTTGAAGCATTTAGGGAAACAAGTCCTTAAAATCAGACTTTTCTTAAGGTCACTCCTCAAGTTTTCCTACTTTATAATGACATTAAAAATGGTTTTTAATGTATCCATAACCTCATAAATTTTATGTAATATTCAAATCATGTTATACTCTTACATACAACACTTTAAGTCCCTATGTAAGGTAACATGTAGGTGGACATCTTTGTATGCAGAATAGTGAGTGTGATCAATATGGATAGTGTGCATATGATATGAATTTATACCTGGTTATAAATACATTTCTAACTCTACATACTTAATTAATGTCTATTTTCAATCCCACACGTTTATATGACCACCTTCAGGTCTTTATGGGGCTACCTATAAGTGTGCATTTTCAAGTTACAAGGCAGTAGGTAGAAACATGAAACATGGGCATGGTGTAAAATTATTCCAACCAAATTTATACTCTCTAAATATTCTCAATTAATATTCACAACATTTAATTAATTTAAATAAGTTTCAACATCTCCATGGATGTTCACAAAACCTTCATAGACCCCATTAGCCTGGCTATAAACGAACATGTGCAAAGAGCTGACTATGTTGGCCTTTTCCTGCTTTGAAACTCCATTGATGCTATATTTTTGAGATGAAATTTTTTAATAAAAAGTGATTTAAATGAAATATTATATATTAAATAATCATATCCTCTTTAGTTTGAAACCACTAAAGGAAAAGAATACCTCTATAGTTGATAAACTTTCCTACAACTCCATTTAAGATCTAACTAACAATTTGACTACTTGGAATATCAAAGCTTTAATGAACTAATAAATATTTATGATAAATATCACTTGTTTAATTTGATGTGTAATAATTAGGATGAGGTACATTATCCCTATAACCTAGGTTCTTATATAAAATTGATCAAATAATCCATTCATAAGGACAAGGAAAATAAGTTTTATGATATAAGTACCTTATTGTCATTAATTATATGATGAAACCAACTAGAATAGGTCATAGTTTACCTTTAAATAATACCTATAAAACCATTGTTCCTCACTGAGTTCTAAAGTCAATCAACAAAATAAAAACTGGACCATATCTAGATAAGTAGGCCAACTAGACACCCCTAAACTATTAGTGATTTTTCATAAATATGGGGAAATGAAATAGAAAATAAATTCCAGAAACTATAAATAAATTATTTCCCCCATAATTTTCCAAAATATTTTTTCCTAAGTCTATCTCTCTCTCTCTCTACCGTACCAAGTGAAAACCTAAAGCTCTCTTAGAGCTATCCAAAACTGCCTAAAATGGTTTTTCCTTAGAATGAAGAACCAAAATCATTTATATGTAATAAAAAACTTGGTAAATATTATTTATTATGTAAATTACCTTTAATTCCTTCTATAAACCTTCTGAAATGCCTGGACCTCCATTAATAGTAAAAAATCTATGTCATGCCTAGTTTGTAGTTGATAGGTTTTCCTTACATTTGTTGGTTCTTATGCTATAATATGATTTAAGAGGGGTATTAGAGGATACTAGGGAAACTATGGATTCCTTAATATGATATTTTAGACCTTTCATAAAACAAATCCTTCAAAAACATATTCTATGAAAGTTCTAAAAGGCTTCAAAATGCATCCTTTTGATCCTCAACTCCTCTCCTCCACTCTAGATGATTTTAAATGGCCTTGAACATGTATGAAAGGGTAGAAAATTATATAATTATATGTGAGGAAGTCAAAACCAATTTTACTTCCTCAAAAAGTTACTTTTTCACTTGAAATTTCTATTTTGAGGATCCTTAAATCATCTAGTGCACTTTTAGGGGTCTTTTGGGCATAATAACTTCTCTAGGAGTCATTTTGGACTTGTTAGAATATCTAAGACATTGTAAAAACCTCATTCAGTCTCATGAATTATAAAATACCATGGAGACATACTAGATCCTTCACTTGTATTTCTAGACCTATTTCTAGGCCATTTCCTCAAAATCTCCAAATTCATGTTAAAACTTACTTAAAGTGTTTCAAAAGCTTGAAAGTGACATGTGGTAGGGTCATGAGGTTTGTATCATTATTTCACCATTGGATCACCCAATTAATAATAAATATTATCATCTTATCACACCATGTCAGGAATTTTCAAGATATTTCACTGCATCATCAAGTCAGGACCATAAAGGGACTAGGCATGGGGGTAGAAGGTTACTGAAAGGTCCAAGAGAGTGGCCTAATCCATCTAGGAAAAAGTTTCATATATAAACCAATTTTGGCCAAAATATAAATATATATTTTAATATATGTTTTAAGGATGCTTAAGGTTCAAAAAATCCATTGGAATATCATAGGAGTGTTCTCATAGGTGTTCTAAATGTTGATTTTCTTGACTATGTTTTTTGTTCTCAGGCATCTTTCTATGTGTGTATGAGAAGGATGTTCCTGAGTCATTATTCACTAATTTTAAATATATAAATATATTTAATATATTATATAAGACTCATAGGATAATTTAATGTGTATTTATTCATTGTAAGTTCATATTCAAGCTTGAAGAGTTAAATGATTTTGACTGTGAGTTGATAGTGTGTGGTGTTTCTAAGTAAGCCTATTATAGAAGTGTTCTTGAGGACTTTTGGAATATGGGGTAAATAAAAAATAATTTTTATTATATTTATATAATTTAATATCCTATTCATATGATTTTACTCATGGGTTATTTGGTAAAGTTGGGTATTTGGTTCAAATTTACAAGACAAACTTTTAGGCAATAAGAAGGCCTATTAGCAAGGAGATCTAATTGGTAGGTCCAAGTACTAAAATGGGAAAAGTAGAGTTGGGGACCCAAGTTAAAATTTTAAATAGTCTATTCTCCAAAACACTATATCCTTCATTCAAATAGCTCATTTTCAATATAGCTCATTTCTCTATCCATTTTTTAATATAATGTGTGTTCCTAAGGGTCAAAATACTAATGTATGAACAAGGTAGACCTAATTGCATTAGGTCTCCATTAGGCCTAATGGTGGATTTTGTCCTTGTTTATGATGAACAACTTATGTATTATTTGTTTCACTTATGAAACATGTTTAGTGATATATTTAAATAATAATAAATTATGGTGAGGTCCTTATGTTACCAATATAGGTATGATAAAGAATCAAGTATAAAGTCAAGGTCTAATAAGCCTATTTTGATTAGTTAGAGAAATGAGCTATTTGAGTGAAGGATATAGTGTTTTTGAGAATAGGTTAAGATCTTAAATATCATAAAATATATGAGATGAAAATTCCATGAGTATTTAAATATTTTTATATAGGCATTGAGCAAGGTCATCTGACCTAATTTTACCAAAGAGAGGGTTATTTAAGTAAGAAGGCCTAAGAGGCTGTTTGTAAGAGATTGAAGGGTAAAAAGTGAAAAATAAGGTTTAAATATAAAATTGAGTTATAAAAATGTGTTCTTAGGTGATCATAGATTAAAGGTGACTTATTTAGTGCTAAGCTACATAGGGGTTGGAGCCTCCTTGTAAGATAGAGCTCAAAGAAGGCTAGTTGAGTGGGTACTTAACTAGGTAGGGGTTGGAGCTCCTTGTGAAGTTAGTGCTTCACTAAGATTGGGATCTTAACATTATATCACTATAGTCCATCTACATGGTTTATTAGGTTTTATTCCACATGAGGTTTTCCCACATATATTTTGTGTTATCTTGTGATATGTTTATGTAGTTGTTTGTTTATGCAATGATCTTTTATATGAATAGATGCATTATGGAATGATGAATGGAATTGAATAGTTATTGTTAAGAAACTTATTCACCCCTCCCTTCTTAGTAGCTAATTTAAATAATTAGTATCAGAGCCTAGACCCTTGATTATAATTAATAATCTAAAGAAGATCTCTAAAACATAGATATTAATCTTGGCAATGAAAATACTTTCTATGACTGCAATGAGAACCTACCCACAGTCAGTGCAACAAATTTTAAATGTTTGAAAAAAAAGGATCACATAGAATAATTCACTTAGATTAGAATGAAAATAAATTATTTAGAGGCACAAGTTGATCAATATTCTATCAATATAAGGACTTATCAAAAGTATGAAGAAATTAATGGAAAGATTAACAATATATTGGATAGTCAAAGTTATTTTAATGACATGAGAGGTCTTGTCTTTAGAGAAGAACAAAAGGAGTTCATGAAATTTCAATCTCCAATAAACATTAATCAATTAAGGAGCAATGAAATTGGTAGAATCATGACCTATGCAAAAGCTACCAAACATGAAGTTAATCATCATCAAGTTAAGAAGGTCCTTTCTCCATCAAGTGACATAAAATATAATAGTATATCATCTTTATATTCATCAAAGGAAAAACAAGATCTTCTAATCATATTTTGTGGACTCCTTCATTGGCCATTATTTATTTTATAGTAGATTTAGACATAAACATATTAACTATAGATTGAAAAGTATAATTTTGTATTACAGTTGTAACTAAGGAGGTCACATTGCAAGAGAATGTCAGACAAAGTATATCAAGAAAACTAGTCTTATTGAGAGGATATGGAGTCACGACACTAAAGAATGGATCAAGAAACTAGATCTTATAGAAAAGAAGGAGAAATATAGAAGAGAAGAATCTATGATAGCTCAAAATAATTTCCACACTCAAAATGAAGATTTGAAATAGTATATAAATAGTGTTCATTCAAGTCACATAATAGGAGATAAAATCAAGTTCATTACTTTGAATAAAAATTCCATTGGTTTAGTAAGGTTTGGGGATAACACATCTACCAACATAGTTGGAAAATGTTATTTAAGCTTAGATAATGAGATGACCAAAAAAAAATGTGTTATATGTAGATGGATTGTGTGAGCCAAATGTTTACCCAAGGACATACCTTAACATTTCATGAAGATGGATGTGAGATTATAAGAGAAAAATTAGGGAGATTGTTTGCCAAAACCAAGAAAATTGAAAATAATCTCTATGTAATAAATTAAATCACTATAGAAAAAAGTTTTGTGAGCAAGGTAGATGAGACTTGGTTGTGGCATATGAGGTTATGTCATATGAATTTTGACAATCTTTTCAAGATCAACTCCAAGGGATCTCTGAAGAATATGCCCAAAATTTATAAACCTATAGATGATCTTTACAAGGCATGTCAACATGGTGACCAGACTAAGAGAAGATTAAAATCTAAAGAATATTCCACCACTATACCTTTAGAACTAATCCATAGTGATCTATGTGGACAAAAGGATTCAAATTTTTCAAGGAGATATGTTATTTCATGTTGCTTATAGATGAATTCACAAGAATGACTTGGGTAACATTCTTAAAGGAGAATTTAGAAGATGTAGTCAAGTCAAGACTTTAAAAGCTTTGGTTGAAAATGAAATGAATGTAAAGATAAAGTGTCTTAGGTATAATAAAGGAGGAGAGTTCTAGTTAAACGAGTTTGATGAATTATTTGAAATCAATGGAATAAGAAGACAATTTTTAGTTGTGAGAATACCTCAAAAATGGGGTGTTTGCGAGAAAGAATAGAACAATCTAAGAGATGGAAAGGAAAATGTTGAATGAGTCCAAGATATCAAATGGTTATTATAGATAAGTTTTTAGAACTAAAGTTTACACTTTGAAAAAAGGTCAAATTAGGATCAACGGTGACAAGACTCCATATGAATTATGGAATGGCAAACCTGCAAATGTTGAACATTTCAAAGTTTTCTGGAGTAAGAGATATATTAAGAGTGATGGTGAGGACTTAGGAAAATTTGATGGAAGATTTGATGAAGGTTTCTTATTAGGATATTCATCAGTAAGTGTTTCCTATAGATGTTATAATAAAAGGTTGTAAAATATAGTGGACATAACAAGTGTGAAGCTTGATGAGATAAAGAATACACATACTCAGTCAAATAATGATGAATGAGAAATATATATATATATATATATATATATATATATATATATGAGGATGAAGAAGAGAGTGAAGAAAGAAAGGACTCAAAAGTTCCTTCTATTAAAATTCAAAAGGATCATCCTAAATCTCAGATCATTTGAAACAAAAGAGTAGGTATACAAATAAGGATAAGAATGGTGATTGATGATTATCAAGAAAATATTCCCTTACTTTCAAAAATTGAAATTAAAAAAATTGTAGAAGTAAGTGAAGTTGAGTTTTGGTTAGAGGTAATGAATTAGGATCTAAATAAAATTAAGAATAATGAAACATGGGAGTTACTACATATACATAAAGACAAAAACATCATTAGTACCAAATGGGTTTTAAGAACAAGTTTAATGAGATTGGAGAGGTCACTAGAAACAAAGCCAGACTTATGTGCAAAGGATATGATCAAGTAGAAGGAATGGAATTTTAAGAAACCTTTGCTCTTATAGTAAGGTTAGAGACCATTATGATGTTTATTACCTATGTAGGTTTCAAAGGATTCATGATATACTATAAGGATGTTAAGTCAACATTCCTAAATGGGAACTTAGACTAAGAGATATACATTGAAAAACCTAAGGGTTTCCTATTAAATGTTAAAAATTATTATTTTTTCAAGTCTAAGAAGGCCCTTTATGGTTTAAAACATGTACCTAGATCTTGGTATGATATAATTGATAATTACATTTTGGATCAATGGTTCAAGAGATGAGTTACAAATAACAACCTACATGTCAGAAATAAAACTAATCATTACTTGATAGTTGTAGTCTATATGGATGATATTATCTTTGGTTGATCTAATGAAAACATGACCTAGGCATTTCAAGAGGTAAAGTTATAATTTTAGATGTCAATGCTTCGAGAACTATCCTTCTTTCTTGGACTTTAAACTAGTCAAACTAAAAAAGGTACATTCATTTCATAAGTCAAGTATATAAAGGAGATATTAAAAAAGTTTTAAATGGAATATTTTAAGGCTATAAGTACACCTATGTTTACAATATGCAATCTAATCAAGTAGGATGAATCCTTAAGGGTTAATTAGACAAGGTATATATCTATGATTAAGAGTTTGTTGTATACTACTATATATAGGCCAGATATCATGCAAGTAGTAGGTATTGTAGGAATATTCTAAGAAGACATTAAATAAATCCACCTCTAATTAGTAAAAATGATACTTAGTCATCTCAAAGGGTCTTTGGAATATGGTTTATAGTACCCAAGGAGTAAGAAGTTTGATCTAGTAGCTTATGCAGATGCAAATTGGGCTGAGAATCTATAATATAGAAAAAATAGTAGTGAAGGAGCTTAATTCTTACGTAGGTGTATAGACACATGGTTAATCAATAAAAAACATTTAATATCTATATTTAATTATGAATTTGAGTATATTTTAGCATCCTCATGTTGTACTCAAGTATTGTCGATGAAATAAACCTTGAGAGACTATAAGATGGACTTTGATGTCCCTATTCCTATTATCTATGATAATATTAGTGGCATAAGTGTTTCAAAAAATCTTATCTTACATATAATAAATAAAAATATTCCTATCAAGTATCATTTATTAAGATAATATATGAGTGAAAAAATCATTAAGCTTGAATTTGTGTCTACCAAGGATCAAATTGTAGATATCTTGACTATGCCTCTTCAAAATGCTACTTTTGAACATCTAAGATAGGAATTAGGTGTAATTCCTATTATTAATAGCCACTGAACAAGGAAAAGTCCTTAGGGGGGATATTGAGGATATGTTTTAGCTCTAATAATAGAAAATAAGTACACAAGTTTTGATGTCAAAGGGGGAGATTGATCCTCATTAAAAAGTTATTTCCTAGTAAGAGAAGTCTCTCTAAGTAGATTCTATCAATGAGTTGTTTCCATCAATGAAAAAGGGTAAGATTGTTTATAATGTGTTACAAGGTATGCATAAATTTGTCTTTGATGTCATGAAAGTGTCATTGATGTCTTTCTATGTTACATTTGTTATTATTAATTTTGAGTTAATAAAGCCTTAATTAAGGAACCTAGTGAAATGGCATAAGCCTAGTAACATGATGAGTTAATCTATATGAGACTTGTGTAAGGAAGGTTGGCACAATGTGAGGAATTTATGAGGTCACACAACATGTGGGTGAAGTTTTGAATATAGTTTAAGTGGTTTCAAGGCATGACCATAGTCCAAGTATGACTAGCAGTATAAGGCATAGTATGTGAAGTGACCTATAGTTACCTAATGATGGTTTAATATAATTTTAAAAGGTTGAATATCTATTTAAATCATTTAAAAATGTATGAGGGGTAATTTTAAGTGTTTGGACAAATTTTGAAGTCAATACTTGAAGGATACATCATGAAAACCTATGGTAATGTTAACTATGTGCATAAAATCATGCTCATTGGCACATGAAAACTTTGCATGAGATACTGAGAACTTCATGGTTTTTGGGGAACGTACCTAGCTTTATTTTACTATCATTATTTTAAAATATGAGGGGAAATCCTTTATGAATGATTTCTAACAAGGTAAAGTAGTCCAAACTCTTCTAAAACCTTCAAAAACACTCAATAAGAAAGATATAATCGATTGACTTCGAATGGTCTAATTTACCTAGTTTTATGTTTCTAAAATGTAAATTATTATTCAAGGTTTCCTTAGGTGGTTTTTGGTTTGTCCTAATAGTGAGTAGAAGTTACAAGAAAACCCCTATGTTTAGGATGTTTAATGCTACAGGCATGATTAATTAGGTTAAAACTTTAAAATGGATGGAGGATGATGTGTAATACTTATATTTTATGAAAATTAAGGTTTTTTAGTATTTTTTAGACAAAAAAATGTGCTAAAATAGTCATGGAAGTTAGTCGATTGCTAAATTGGCCTAATGAGCATAATATTGAGAAAATTAGGTGAGAATGAGAATGAGATTAGGAATTGGTTAAAGATGACTAGGGATTAATCCTATGTCATAGGGTAATTATTAAATACCTATACCTAATATAAAATTTATGTGTAAGTTTTTATTATTCCAATACTCAAGAAAAAAGTTATCATCAAACTGGTATATCTGACATAGTGAAGTCTTTGTATAGTGACATAATGAGATTGGTCAAGAAGACCAATATTGATATATGAACATGCAATGTATATTTTTATATTTTTTATAATGATGTAATTTTTCACAAAAAATAATTTTTAGATCACATAAGTGTCCCCACAAGTGTTCTAAAAGTTGATTTTCTTGACTGTGTTTTTTGTTCTATAAGCAACTTTCTTTGTGTGTGTCAAAATGATATTCTCGAGTCATTATGAAATAATTTGAAAGATAAAAATATATTTAAGGTTTTATATAAGAATAATAGGATAATTTTAATGTATTTTTATTTAATGTTATTCCCTATTAAATCATGGAGATTCAAATGATTTTGACTGTGTTGGTAGTGTGTGGTGTTTTTGAGTAAGCATTTTGTAGAAGTGTTCCTCAGACCTTTTGGCCTATATGGTAAAGAACAAAGAATTTTGATAAGTTTTTTAAGTCTTGAATATTATATTAATATTATTTTATGCATGGGTTATGTTATAAAGTTTTTTTATATGGTTCAAATTTTCAAGATTGATTTTTAGGGAGTAAGAAGGCCTATTGATGAGGAGACCTAATTGGTAGGTCCAAGTACTGAAATGGGCCAAATGGAGTTGGGTACCCAAGGTTAGCTTATTAGTGTTATATTAAATTAAAGTGTTAATTTTTTCATCCATTAGTTAGGATAGTAAGTGTTCATAAGGGTCAAAGTGGTAATGTGGGGGATAAGATAAACCTATTTGCATTAGGTCTCCATTAGGCTTAATAGTGGATTTGGTCTTTATGGACTATGACCAACTAATGTATTATTTGTTTCACTTATTAAATGTGTGAATTTATATATTTAAATAATTATATAATTATGATGAGGTACTTATTTGACAATAAAAGGTATGATAAAAAATCAAGTATAAAGTCAATGCCTAATAAGCCTATTTTGACTAGTTAGAGAATTGAGTTATTTGAGTGAAGGATATAGTATTTTGGAGAAAAAGTTAATATATTTAAGATAATTAAATATATGATATCATCATGCCATGATTTTCTAATTTTTTTCCTATAGGTGTTGAGCAAGGTCATTTGACCTAATTCTACCATAGAGAGGGCTATTTGAGCGACAAGGCCTAAGAGATTATTTATGTCAAATTAAAGGGTAAAGAGTGAAAAATAAAGTTATCATATATAGTTGAGTTAGTAAAAGGTATTATAATGTAATCATGGATTATAGGTGACTTATTTTGTGTCAATATACCTAGAGGGTTGGAGCCTCTTTGCAAGATAGAAATTACATATCTTTTGTGTTCTCTTGTTATACTCTTGTGTAGTTGTTTGTTTATGCATTGATATTTTATATGAATAGATGCCTCATGAAATGATGAATGGAATTGAATATTTATTATTAAGCAATTGATTCACCCCACTATCAACATATACTTCCAACATACCTAATGATTTTTTTTACCCACCTCTTATATTATTAGGTGGTTTTTTTGTGCATATTTAATAGGCTCCACAAGTATTGTTTAGTGCACTAGTTAATTGATTTCTTCATTTATTTTTATAAATATAATATTATTATTAATCTAATCATATCCTAAATACATTCCCTTAATCTTTGCCACTTATTTTTCACCCTCTTCTAATCATTTTATACCTTCATTACCTCTCCCATAGCCTAAACTCATTTTTGACAGTTTAGTATATAATGTAAGCCCCATAGACCCTTTACTCTTAGTTATAAAACTAATTTAAGGTCTAGATAAATCCCTAGCTGACCTAGACCAAGACATAATTTTTTTATCAACAATGATATAGTTTAAATTGTGCCAACCTATCACATAAATGTTTGTAAATGTTTAGAGGTAGATGGAAATATATATACATATTCATTTCATCATTTTGTTAAGAAGATAAAAAGAAGAGAAATATATTGTGCATATGGTTATCCACCATTATACTTGAGGAGCATAACTTAGGGTTTCAATAATTTCTTTTGATATACTGATATTATCTTATGGATATGTCTTTTGGATGCATATATAGGTTATGTATCCTAGTTTTGATTTATCCTTGTCATCCTTTTATACTATAATAACCTCTTTTGAATCACCTTGGCCAAGGGAGAGATTGAGGCTCAATGGGTTAATCTTCAAAGGAAAGTATTCCTACATTTTTTCCTCCTTTATAAGAGTAGATATATTATAATTTTTACTTATCTTCCATGCATAAGTATTATGTATACATTAATGTAAATATATGTATTCTATGCATGTTTACTTTTACTGTTTATCACCCACAAATTGTGCCACAAGGTCTGGTGAGCACTAGATTAGAATTTTAATTTTATTTTGTCATATTTACATAACTAATAATAAAAAATAGGACATAATTAGGATTATTTCATATGTTTTTATTTATATGAGGTTTTAGAACCCTCCCTAATGTTATTATTTATTGATAATTGTCATTGATGTCAAAGGTGATTATGGAGAGTTGGTAGTGTGTTAATTGACAAGGTGCATGGAATAATGTTTTCATGAGAGAAAGAAAAATAAAGAATTTGAATGAAAATAATGTCTTATGTCTATATATAAGGTATTGGCCATTGATATCAAGTGAATAGGAAGCCTAGTAATGACATAAATAGGCATGTTCATGGTCAAATAAATGAACATAGGCATGTTAAAGTTGTATGGCATTATATGATCATGTGAATAAATCATAGAATAATTCATAAGAGTTTCAAGGTGATTTTATATGGGTATAACCTTCAATGTAAATCTTCACCTAGATCATTCTTAGATTGTACTTGGCCTAATGAGGTATGAAAATCATATTTCAAGGTAACTATACATATGTGAGAATGGATAGAGGTAATAAAAGTTATTTTAGGTATGATAACAAAGTTTGAGGTTAATATTTGAATAAAAAGTGCATGACTCACTATTTTAAGCTTTCTTGAGCTCATAAAATGAGGTTTCAACCTTGATAAGCACCTTCAGACATTCATTGACACATGTATTCCCTGTATGGGATTCTAAGATGTTAAGAAGAGATTTTCAATGGTCATATCTAATATATTGAAGCACTAGTTTTGGATTCAAGTGGTACTCCTTTATGAATAATCGTTAACACTAAAACTTGTGATAAACTCCCTAAAATCCTAATAAGGATCTACTATGAAATATTTTATTCAAAATAGATTAGTATTGATTAAAATTCATAGATAAGCTATTGGATCATGTAGTCAACTATCCTAAGTATCTCTAGGTGGTGTTGGTTAGTCAAATGAGAATAAAATGCATAGATACAAGCTTTTTTGTCAAGAAGTTATTGTAGCTATCAAAAGTTAAATTGGTCAAGAAAAATAAATAAATGGTAGAATAATTTAGAGAATCATTTTATATGTACATGATTATTTATGGATAGCTGATAACCTTTAATTTTTTTAATTTGGTCATCCAAGTAAGCTACTCATAGATAGACCTAATGATGTGAATAATCTAAAACCCAAGCATAGATGAAGATATATATTTGATGATTTATGCATGATATATTAATGAAATAAAGTGCATAAATAAGTTATTTATGACATATAATTATTGATAATTATTTTATAATCTTTGGAAGTTAGTGTATTTGGTGAAAATGTTCCTCACAAAATGGCATGTCCAGTTCAAATAGGACTGTGAGATATAAAGTCAAGAAATTGGTCTGTAAGAACAATATTTGTCATTAAAACATATGAATTTGATATATAAAGATGTTATGGAGGCAAAATAGGACCATTTTTATTCACAAAGAGTAATTAAAAGTGTTTACATAAGTATTCAAGGTATAATTCATCATGATTGGTTTTAGAGGTGAATTGGTAGTTTTGAGTAAGCAAGTTGTAAAGATGTTCTTGAGATTTTTTATCTAGTTTGAAGGTGTTCCAAGAATTTATTGATGACTTTAAGATCTTGGATAATATTTATAAATTTATAATTTTTCATAGTTTTTAATATTAAGGATGTTTAATCTTCATTATTTCAAGATAGACTTTTGAGGTACACATGCCTAATAGCATAGTTTGTCCTAAAGGAGATTTCATGGTATGAATGAAAGATACAAGTCTAATAGAGCATGAAGGAGGTAATTAGAATTAATTTTATAAGTTATTTAATGCTTTTTTATTATTTTAGGCCATTTCTGCCCAATAATATCATGTTTTGGTGTTAAGAGGATAGACCAATGCAATTAGGGCTCCATATGACCTAAAGGAGAAGTAAGGCTTAATTGAGTTGTGGAAGACCAAAATTCATTAAAATTATTATTGAATCATGTTTATAAGATATATTAAGACCTAATGTTTGTTTAACCTAATATTTTTAATGTTTTTTTCTAACCAAATGGTATGTGACCATGAGACTAGTATGTATATATGTATATGTGTGTGTGTGTGTGTGTGTGTGTGTGTGTGTGTGTGTGTGTGTGGAAGTTTAGGCCAATTTGAATATATGAAAAACAAGAAAACAAAATAATTCATGGTTGAGTAAAAGGATGTATTTAAATGAGTTATAAACCATAATATAATATAATAGGTGTGAATTCATGTGGTGGATGAGTTGGTGCTGAGTCACTTAGGGAGTTAGTGTTTCCTTGCAAGTACATGCTTGCTAAAGCCTATTCAAGTGGGTGCTTGAATTTATTTGGGTTGGTACTCCAATTTGAGTTAGTGTTCAATTGAATTTGATATTTTTTTCATAGGAAATTAGTCTAATTATATACATCACGTTGGGTTTTCTTCCCATTTCGGGTTTCCCACACATATATGTGTTTTCTTATTTCATGTTTATGTGAATTATTTTTTATTGATTGTTATATCACTATATTAATTTCATGGTTCAAATAATGTTAAATTATAATTGAAATAAATTTTTTGAACACTAATTCAACCCCCTCTTATTTATTATACTTCCAAAAATTTGTATCATATCTTAGTCCTTTGAATAAGGTCTAACATCTTAAAGGAGATCCTAAAAGAACAAGCATGTCTAGTCATCAAGTACAAGGAGGTTTCTCAACAAATAAGGATCCTCTCTTCATTAGTACTAAATATGTATTATTTAGAATCACAATGAATACATATTTAATTTCCTTTGGCTATGACATATGCCAATCTATTTTTGATTGATTCATGCATCTTCCTACACCACCAACAGACGCACTAGTCAAGAAGGAAAGTGAAAAAATATCTAAGGTAGAGAATTCCATCTTGTGTGGTCTTTTAGAATAAAAATTTATAAAGGTCATGCATTATTATATAGCCAAAGTGATTTGTGAAAATTTTCAAATGATCTATGAAGGAGACACCAAAGTCAAGTTACAAAAGTTGTAGACCCACCAAAGGTATTTTAAATATCTGGGAATGAAGGAGGATGAGAATATTGCATATTATCTGTTCAGAGTAAATGTTATCAAAGGTCTAGGAGATAAGTTATATGAGTCAATAGTAATATAAAAAGTTATTAAAATCCTTGACATCTAAGTTTAATTCAAAAGTATCTATTGTGGATGAGATCAAATATCTCAACATACTAAAGATGGATGAGATTCATGGCATTTTGAATACCTATGAAATGAGAAAAAGTGATGGAAGACCTTCTAAAAATGAAACTACATTCAAAGCTAAGAAAAATTCATATGTTAATAAGGTCAAGGATGATGTTGATATAGATATTGATGATGGTAAGATAGAGGCCATGTTTTTCATAAAACTAAGGAAAAGATCAAGTAAGTATAAGGACAAGTTGGCATTTAAGTTCTTTAATTAGGATAAGATTGATAACTTTGAATCTACTTACCCAAAAAAGGATAAAAATGAGCATGATGAACAGCACGGTGATGATAATAATTTCTATAATATTGATAAGAGAAAATAGAGTTTTAGGAAGTATGAAGGCAAGATGGGTCATTCAAGAATAAGAGAAGTTTTTATATCAAAGAAGACATTATCTCATATAATACAAGTGACACAAGTATAATTAATAGTGATGATGATAGTAATGATCATGATAATAATGAAACTTTATTCATGACCATAGAAATAGATAATGAAGGTTGTTCAAAAGGGAAAAGTCTTATGGAAGATGAAGAATCAGATGAAAAAGAGGCCCAATTGAACCTTGAGGCAAAATTGGTGAGTGTTCTAGAGGAGTTGACGTTTCAAAGAAGAAAGAATCAAAAACTAAGATCATTGGTTAACATTTATAAGGAATAAATCACTCTTTGAAGAGAGACTAAGTAGCAACACCAATGAACATGAAGAGATTATCAAATAATTGGAAACAAAAATTAAGATTTTCATTGCAAGTATCAAGACCAAGGAGGAAAAATGCATCAAGTTTAGAATAGAAATGGAGTCCTTGAAGTTAGAATTAGATCAGGCCACAATCAAGTTGAAAACACATCATAAATTTTAAAAGAGCACTAAATTCCTTAGTGATATTTTTAATATTCAAAGGTCTCCACAAGAAAATATAGATCTTGGGTTCAAATAATACCAAAAGGAAAACAAGGAGAGTCAAAACTCAAATGAAAATGGACTATCAAGAAATGATGGTACTGACAAAGTAAAGACATATGCATAAAATCTCAAATTTGAGACACAATTTATCATCAACAAGTCAATAAGAATTTGAATCCTTTAAGAGAAAAAAAAGATATAGGTGCATCATTAAACATAAAATAGATAAGGTATGTGAATCCTTAAAATAGTTACTACTTCTCATGCAATCAATATGTACATAGAACTATGGATTGTAGACATCATGCTAGAATCAATTCCTCATGGAGAAATAAGGTGAATTAACATTTCAACAATATAAGTAGAATTATATGCTATAATTATGATTAGAGAGTACATATTTCAAGGGCTTACAATACTAGGCATATGAGGAATATTAGTAAAGACAAAAGGTTATATATTCATACCAATGAGATATGGATCAAGAAGTTAGACCCTATGGACAAGGTGATGAAGGAACATAAGACTAAAGGATAAGAATTTATGCTATCTCAAATTGTCTTTCACATCTAATATGAAGGAATGAAGTCGTATATAGATAGTGGTTTATCAATCCACATGATATGGGACAACAACAAACTCATTTAATTGAAGAATAATGTTGTAAGGATAGTGAGATTTGGAGACAACACAACTGACAATATTGTTGGAAAGGGTATCTTGAGTTTGGAAAATGGGAAGACCAAGATAGATAATGTTTTGTATGTAAAAGGCTTAAAACATAACTTTCTTAGTGTAAGTAAAATGTGAAACTAAGGACACACAATGACTTTTCATGATAGAGGGTGTGATATAAGAAGGGCTAAATCAAGAAGGCTAATTTCCAATGTTAAGAGGACTGAGAATAATTTGTATGTCTTGAATGGGATCAAGAAGAAGAGATTATTTATGAGTAAGATGGATGAAGGTTGTATATGGAATATAAGGTTGGGCCACCTAAAATTTGATGATATGGTCAATATAAGCTCTAAAAAGTCTATGAATAATATTCCTAAAATCACCAAACCTACAAACACATTTTTCAAGTCATGTCAACGTGGTAAGCAAACTAGAATAAGGTTCAAGTCTAAGGAGTATTCTAATACAAGAACTTTAGAGGTAATATGCACTGATATCTATGGAACTACAAGAATCCCAATCATTCAAGGAGATAGATATTTTATGTTACTCATAAATGACTACATAGGAATGAATTGGGTAGCATTCTTGAACTAAAAGTTATAAGATCTTGATAAGTTTAAGACATTGAAGGATCTATTTCATAATGACAATAATGTAAATATCAAATGCTTAAAATTTGATTTAGGAGGAGAGTTTTGGTCCAATGACTTTTATGACTTTTTTGAGGTCCATGGGATGAGGAGATAGTTCTTATAGTTAGGACACCTCATAAAAATGGGGTAATGGAAAGAAAGAATATGATATTTTGAGAAATGATAAGGACTATGCTAAATGAATCGAGATTATTTGATGGATACTGGAGAGAGGTAGTGAGATTAGTACTCTACATTTTGAATAGATGAAAAATAAATATTAATGGTAACGAAAATCCCTATGAATTATGGAAAGGTATACTTGCTAATGTGGAACACTTTAAAGCATTTGAAAGCAAATGCTTCATCAAAAGAGAAAAGGAAGACTTAGGTAAGTTTTATTCTAGGTTTGATAAAGGAATATTCTTGGGATACTCATTAGTAAGCTTAGACTATAGATGTTATAATAATAGGTTATAGAAGATAGTGGAAAGCACCAATGTGAATATTAATGAGAAAAGTTTTAAAAAGTCACACTCTCAGTTAGATGATGCATTAGAGAATTTGGGCTTCAAGAATGAAGAAGAAACAATAGAGATAGATGAGGAAGAATAAGATGTTGAGGAAAGACAATATTAAAAAGTTCCTTCAAGATAGATTTGAATAGACCATTCTGAATCATTAATCATTGGTGATAAGGATGCAGGTATGAAAATAACAAAAAATATGGTAACCTAAATCAAGATAATGTTGCTCTATTGTCTAAGATTGAACCTAAAAACTTGTAGAATCAAGAAAAGACAATTTTTAGATAGGTTCTATGAATTAGGAGTTAGACCAAGTAGAAAATAATGAGACTTGGGAGCTAGTTTGTAAGACTAAAGATAATAATCTCATTTCCACAAAATGGGTGTTTAAAAATAAGTTGAATGAATATAGAGAAGTAACCAGGAACAAGGATAGATTGGTACGTAAGGGGTATGTTAAAGTAGAAGAGGTAGACTCTAAGGAGACATTTTCTCTATTCAAAACATTGGAGGCTATTATATCATTTATAGCATATGTAAGATTCAAATAATTTAAGGTGTATTAGATGGATATCAAATCAATTTTTCTAAATGAGAACTTGGAAGAGGTGTATATAAAGAAACTTAAGTGTTTTTCATTATTAGGTAACAAGGACTATGTATGTAGATTTAAAAAGTCTCTTTATGGTCTAAATCAAGCTCCTAGATCTTGGTACACCATATTGGATAGGTACCTATTGTACCAAATATTCAAGAGAGGAGTTGTAGATAGTAATCTATACATAAAGATAGAAAATGATCATAATTGGATAGTGGTTGTCTATGTGGATGACATCATATTTGGTGGAAACAATGAGAGTATGACTAGGGCCTTTACAAATTTAATGAAAAATAAGCTTGAGATTTCCATACTAGGAGAACTATCATTCTTTCTTTCATTACAAATC